>PVKM010048961.1:0-11062 GCA_004027735.1 Carollia perspicillata
GCTCTAATTTCTGGTATCTGCCTCTCATTTCTTTTACTTATTTTGTTCTACCATTACTTCTTGTTTTGCTAATATCAGACAGCTTCGTAACAAACGCCTTCTCTCTGTGTGTGCACCCTGCCACTCCACGACACACTCAGAGATGTCTGGTCCTATCTCCTCTCCTCCAAAGAATCCGAAAGCCTTGTAGTCTCCTCCTCAGATATGACCAACATGGTATTTGCCACACAGTGAACCGGGCCTTGTTTTTGTGCAAGGTAGAAACAGCCCAGTGTGCAGGGAAGTATGGATACTTAAACAACAGCAACAATAACAAAAAACAAAAGAAGTTTCATAGAAATGGTTAAGGGAGGATAAGCAAGGAGAGACGGAACAGAAAGTATTTCTCATTTTCCACCAAAATAGAACTTAGAGAAAACCAAATGGGGTAAGTCAAGGAATATTATGCATGACCTTCCAGATTACTTGCGTGTATGTGACAAGAAAGGCCTCACTAGAAAGTAATGAACAACCTAATTCATATATTCATAATGTAATTCAATAATATAATAACAAAAACACTTTAGATTAGCATAGAGAGCCCTAGGTTTGGGGAGATGATATATTTTCTAATAGAATTATAAAGAGAAAGTGCCCAAGGCTGCATGCTGTTTGAAGTTCTGTTCCCCTTGTTCACTCTATTAAATAAAAAAATATTTTATCTTAACACAATTTTCACAGAAAGTAGAAGAGGAGGAAACACTTCCAGTTCACGTAATCAGGGTGGTATTACCATGACAGGAACACTAACAAAGACAGTACAGAAGGTGGAACCTACAGACCAATAGCTCTTATGATTTTAATTTAAAAAATCCTGAACAAAATATTAAAAAATCAAATTGTAAAATGTATTTAAAAGTATAAACCGTGACTAAGTAGAATTCATTTCAGGTGGACAAGGCTGCCTGAACATGTGAAAATCATCAGTGTAATTCACCATACCAATAGACTGGAAAGTCCTCGATAAAACTGACATTCTCCTCTTATAACCGGCAGACTTCCTGTCGATATCTACAGAGCCTTCAAACCAAAAATATCACTGTCTGCAAACTCTTACATATTCGTTCTTTTTCTATGGAGTTACAGCTAAATAGACCAGTACATATTCAGTCCTCCTTTTTTGTGTATTTCAACATGTTCACCAGTGCAGAAAATGAGCCTTCTGGAAATGTCTTGGTAATACCATTTCATTTTTGTAGCGAAGACTCCTTCGCATGTAGTTGAATGCTGCTGTAAACTTCAGTTCTAGATGAATTTATGAATGGAGAGTGAAGGCCTAAGAAATGTGTGCAAAACGATAGGACAATTTACACAATGTGCATATAGAGTTCCAACTGTGCGGTAACACTGTAGGAATAGAATTAGAACCCTTTCTAATTCTAAAGCCTACTTTAAGCCTTGGTACAAGCAATTCCTGCCCGTGTAACTCCACGGCCCCTGTGGTGGGTACTGTACTGTGCCACCCAGATAACCCTTCGAGGATAAAGGACTTATTCTCTAATTGCTGGAATGCTACCCCACTACTGGCCTTCGCTGTCACCCACTTTAGGGATCTGCATGCTGGGGAGTCAAGTCCAGATCTTAGTGCAGAGGGGTCATTCTGGCTCGAGAACACCCCCACCCATGGCGTCCACTCACGCCGTCCTCAAAACTGCATGGCACTCTACTGTGCCTGTTTTGCTTCTTCTATCTTCCCTTGCTTATGTTGCTTCTTTCTCCTCCCTTTCACAGATACGAGTCCCAAGCACACTTTCTAGTAAATGCCATGCAGACAGATCTCCACGTCACAAGGCGGGAGAAGTCAACCTGCGATAACCTCAACTTTCCTACCTGTCAAATTAAGTTTCTGATACTATTAGCTATTTTACAGGGGGGGTTGTTTCTCAAATGAGAAAGCAAAAAATAGTTTCATAGGAAAAGTGTTTATCAGAATTAAATTATGGTCATTTTCATTAGCTTAACCCAGGTGTTTTCCCTAAACCGACAGATCTCATAAAGCTCTTAGCCAACCTAAGAGAAATTCTGTAGTTATGTCAATTTAAAAAACGTACGGCCACCACCATCTCTGAATGGCACTTCACATTGGCATTCCCGGGCCCCCAGTACCCTCAGGGTGTGTATAGTACAGTGTTTTTCCTACTCATGAGTTAATTCTCAAAACACAGTGTTTATTTTGCCCCATTTTTGCAGCAGATTGTACACACCTTGCTATAGGCTCTTTGACACAGTCTCAGCACACATTGTGTGTGCTCTTTAGAGAATTTCACCCTTTCGCTTTTCTAATGAACTCTCTGGGAGACAGCCCAGAGCTCCTCAGCTGGAGTTGGTGGTCTGCCCCTCAGGGTGGGCAATTCAGTCCAAGGGCAGCACTCCCGAGCGAGCCCCTGCCTGCCCGCTGCTGGGTCAGGAGCCTGCAAATCAAGGTGAGAGCGGGGTGTGTGTGTGTGTGTGTGTGTGTGTGTCTTGGATAAAATACTCAACTTCGAAATGCCTATCTCAAATCTCCAAGTGAACCCTTTAAAGTGAATCTAAGAACTCACACTTCTGTGAGCCATTATGTTCAGGCTATAAGCCTATTAATGTTTTTCAAATATGTAGTTTGATCAATGTCTCCGTTACTATGGTGATTAAAAAATTAACATCCATTTGTATCAGCCTAACAATGAACTGGAAAAGAAATATTTCTGAGTCTTCAGTAAATGCAAAGTGAATCTTTAAAAGGGTAGATATTTTAACAAAAGTGAAAACCTAGCACTTAAAATCATATTGAAAATTGTTTTGTCCGGAAAATAGGCCCCAAATTCCAGACAACATTTCTGTTAGTGAACTGCTTTCAGGCCCAAAACAACCACATGAAATTAAACTCAAATTTGAGCATAGCAAAAACAGAAAAGTCCTCAAGCAATTATTTAAATGAACGCCCAGGTCCCATGCAGGTGCTGTGTCTCAGGTACCAGCCCTGAGGCTTCCCAATCACTGTGTGGGGGGTCTGTGCTCCAACGTCCCTTCCTCTGGCGGTGCTTGCTCCAACCCACTGAGCGTCCTCAGTGTCACACCCACCGGAGTGGCAGCCCACACGCCCCAGGCAGTCGGCCACCCGACCAGCCTGCAGGGAAGACTTTACACAAAGTGTTCAGAAGTGAAGTTCTGTACTACGCTAATGCATATCATGGGGTCAGAGTCAAAACAATGATAAACTGAGAGCGATAGTGAGATATTAATTTTAGTTTAATATTAATTAATGTTCACTAAGTAGTATTGATTAATGTTAAAAAACAACATTGAACATTAGTTTAAAATGTTTGATAATCGACAGTTGGTGGATAATGAAACCGGTCAATCCCTGGCTCTGGAAGATGTGGTTGTACTTGAAGAAATAGAACCACGGCAATATTATTATTTTTAATTTAACATAAAGAATATTATACTCCATCATAGCTTTACTGTATGGTAATATATGACTACAATGGAGATACTTATGATTTTGATATAAGATTTAAAAGTTTACAGAGAGCTTTGAAATACTTCATGTTGGTTTCAATGTCTCTAGAACGGAGTGGCCCGAAGAAGAGGGTCCATGGGAGCGATAATGGTGGATGGGCATCATCTTTTACCCTTTATTGAATCTCCCAGGACTCTGGTAACATCAATGGCCTAGAAATAAGGGTCAGCAGCTGTCAGCTTGCACAGGGGCATCTGATTGGACAAGTCTCAGCCTCTGACACACCAGGGTTGAGAGGACCGCCCAACCGACCGGGCACTTCCCAGAACTGGGGACCCAGGGGTCCCACAGAAAGCCCGGCTTCTGCGGTCGACAGTGACAAGCCACTTCTCCATGAAGTGATATGTTTGACAGATGTGACATCAGGAGGAGCCTGTGAGATTTTAGATTTTAAATGACTGCCTTAGATGATGAACGGCTAAGGATGTGAGAATTCCCAGAATTGAAAGCAGCTCATAAAATACCACAGAAACCCATTTTAATCACATTCAACAAGTAATCGATTTAGAGAGTAGAAGCCATTAATCACTTTCCAGCATCTTTGACTGTCTGGGATCAGGTCTGTGGGACACCGCCCCTACCCCCGGGCCGTGGTCAGTGTGCAGCCGCCCTCCATAGGTCATTTCTCACTCTTTGTTGTTGTTGTTGTCATTCTTATACTTGACCACATCTCAGGGGTTCGGTCTAGGAATTTATCAATCCTCAAAGAAACCCTGAAGCTATTGTGAGTGGACTCTCTATTTCATATTTTTTTGTAAATAAGCCTCCCCTAAGAGTCTCTAGTAAACTAAGGGTCAAGACATGTGATTCTTTTGGATAAACAACATCGTTTAGACCTAAAATGGGTCAGTACCACACACATACATTGTTAAACTTACAAAAGTATGGACTGAAACCCAAGCCTGAGCCTCCTGACCCTGTCTTTTCACAAAAGCACTCTAAGAGCCTAAGAATAATAAAGTGAAGAGTATGTGTTTTCCTTTTTAGCTCTAGCACTCCATTGGTACTGGATTTACGTGTGTTATTTCTTTCAAGAAACGGAGACCAAGCCAGCACCAGGTGGCTCCATGGGTCTGCTCAGGCTGCCCAGGCTAGTTTAACCAGGGCTTGTTTTCCTAACAATTCACTGCGGTGACAGCAGGAAACTGTCCCTGTAGAAACATCTAGCAATGCTGGGGGAAAAATACTCCTTTTGGAGACCTGCATCCCTTCTTCACCAATACCACCGTGGTTAGCATGGGCTGGGCAGTGGCTGAAAGCCCAGGTCTGTGCTGGCCATTAGCGGGTGAAGGAAGTCTCCTGGAGTCTGCACGAGCAATTTGTAAGTGAGACAGTACCAAGTGATATGTCTACCCCCTTGCTTTTTCCTTTAAAAAAAAAAAAAAAAAAAAAAACAGCTGAAAATCCCTTGGGAGAGGCATCACTTTGGAAGTAGATGTGGAATTTTACTTAAACTGCTTATAGGGGAGGATTGACCCTTTAGGTGTGAGACTTGGCAGCTGAGCAACTTGGAAAATACATAAGTGGTCAAAGGAGAAACCCAAACATGAGCAGAGGTGGATGCCAGGGCCCCCCCATTGGTGGCAGCCACTGTGGTGGGAGCGGGAGCGGGGAGAGTTGTCCAGGGTAGAGAGCCAGGTACCAAGCACTCACTGCCTTCTCGGTAGACCAGCACACCTCATGTTCCATGTAATTCCCAAATGTGATTCCAGAGATCTTTTTTCTAATAAAAACTTGACATGGATAAAAGCTGATTTTCAGTTTTTATGTCAAGCTGCTTTGTTTGTGTACGGGAGCTTTGAAACAGAGGATAAAACCAGAAATCAGAGAACCGCACATGAAATTTCAGAATGGATCACCACCTTCGAAATGTCCATCACGCTGCCTTCCAAATAGAGGTATTCAATAAATATTTGTCAAATGAAGCTAGATTCCAAAACAAACAGTTCAGCCGTTATTATTCGGGCTAAGAACTACTTAGGCATATTCCCAAGCATAATAAAAGGGAGTACTTTTAAATTTTTCCTATACAAATGAGAATCATATGAGTAATTTCACTTTTAACAAGCTGAGAACCTGATAGTTTGGAAGTGGTAACCTATTCTAAGTATAGAATGTGGATCAAATCCTGGATATAAATTCCGTTATATTTATTATTGTCCTTTTAATCTTAATGCTATGATGTTGGGGGAAAATCCGCATGATTATATGCTTAAGTCAAAGTTAAATGGTTAGAAATATGTTAGATAATAGGACATACAGGTAACCACTTCTGTACATTTGCTGTTGAGAAAAGAAGGAGCAGCGCTTGTCCTGCGACCGCATACCCTCCCCATTCAGGTGAGGGATCTGAACTTGTGTTTGAAGAAGAAGCCCAAGCACTTCACTTACTGCATGACTGTTTCTCTCAGCACAACAGACAAACCCAACGTATTTCAATCCACCGCAGACAAAGGGAGCCTGGAAACCAAGGCAGGCTGTAGAATATTACATTGCAGGCAGCATCATAAACTGGACAACAAACAATGCATATTTAAAACTAAACATTTGCCGTTTATAAGTTGCATGGTTTTTGACAGATTGATTCTCTTTCTGGGTGTTAGTTTCTTCGTCATATTACACTGTTATTAGAAATAAAGGAAACAATTTATAAAGCAGCTTGCTCAGCAACCAACACTTTCGTGATATCCGATGGACACTACTTCCCCTTTTCTCACTTCTGTCCTCTTACGAGTATTTTAAAAAATATTTTCCATTCACGGTCATATCTCTAATTATTATTATGCTACACGGGCAAACTGACCATATTTTATAACTTATTAAAATGGCTAAAAAGCTTCAAGAGAGGATGAGTTATCAAAAATATTTGAGACAAAAAGTCTGTAAATTAGCAAGAGAGAGTCTAATCAGATATCGAGAATTTAATTCTGAGACGATAATTCTGAGAAGAAAAACACTACAGAGTTTTTAAAAAACACTGACTACTTTAGCGAGATGGTGTGGATGTCCTGTTGGTAGTCTGGAAAGAAAACCACAGGTATCCAGAGTGTTTGTTCTCACTCTTGGAATCAGGAATCGCCATTGACAAAGACTCTCTCCCTGACCAGGCTCCTGCCAGGCCTCCCTGAGCCCCTCCTCACCCAGGCTTCGACACTGGCCTTTAACAGTTGAAGAAAATGCTAACATGGTCTCTTAACAACTCCAAGCCACATTCCTGGGATGACCCTATCCCCCTTAACGCACCCACCTGAGAAAACTCAAGGCTGCCCGCCCAAAGGACGCCCTGTCGGTCCCAGCCAGCACCAGAGTGGAGATAAGGGCCCTCTCTCCCAGTGTGCGAAGGGGAGGGCCCTGACTTCGAGAAGCACCATTAACACAACAAACCCGGCGGGTTTCACATGGACCAACTGCCCTCTTCCCGCTTTGGGTCATTTCTCACTCCCCTGACTCTGCTGAGTCCCCACTTTCCGCACTCGCTATCCGCTCCTTCTACTTTCAACGCCTGGAGTTGCCCTGGTACAAACTGAAGTTGAGTTCCAATCCTGCCGGACGGACTCTGTTCCCCAGGGTGGCCTATCCACGCCTCTCCAGTGCGATTTTGTTTATCTCTGGCACCAAGTATAGTCCTCCCAGGAATAATTAGTATCGTTGCTATTCTCCCGGAACAACTCTGTGACAAGGTGGTAGGGACCGAATCGTTTGCATCCCCCCCACCCAGTGCATCTAATGAGCTCTAACCCCCAGTGTGACGGAATGTGGAGGTGGGCCTTTGGGGGGGTCAGGAGTTCATGAATGTGGAGCCCTCAGGAAAGGGTGAGTCCTTATGTGAGAGGGCCAGGGGCTCCCGCATTCTCTCCCTGTCACGCAAGGACGTAGAAAGAAGCCTGCCATCTGAACCAGAGGAGGGATCCCAATAGCTGCTGGCATGATCACCGTGGACTTCCAGCCGCAGAGCTGCGGGAAACGCATTCCTATTGTTTGCGAGCCACCCGGTCCGTGGCAGTTCTCTACGGCAGCCTGAACCAAGGCAAGGGAAACTGCCCGGTGCCTTCTGATGTTCATGGCCAGAAGAAAGTGGGGCTGCATTTTTTGCAGCGTCGAGGGAATGGAAGATTTGCAAGCACAGCTGGTGTTTATATCTCTTCTCACAATTGACACTGTGATGGTAAAAGCAAATACCTTTGTACTGGGAGTGAATTGCCGACCAGACGTTTTTAGTGGCTTTGACCTTCTGTATACAAATCCAGAATGACGAACCTCTTCTTTCCACAGGAAAGCAAGGCCATCAGATCCGATTCCCAGAACTCGGCTCTCTCCCTGGCGATCCCCGGCCCCCCCGAGCACATCCTCTCCTAGCTCTTCCAGGAGCTTTCTTCGTCGACAGTTTTCCTCTCTGCGGGTCAGTCACCACAGTTCCACCGAATTATACTCCTGGACCCATCGGTCTTTTTTCTGTCACTGAAGACTCTCCTGAAAGATGGTCCTGCTTTTACAGGTTCGTGTCCCAAGTTACCACTCACCACACTGGGAGAAGAAAGAGAAAAGAAGGCTCTTCCTAAGACATTAACTATTATCTTTGACCATCTTCCAATGAGGCCTGTCTGCGGCATTCGACACCAGATCCTGCATGTTTCTTCTATTTCCTTGGCTTTTGAGGAACTATGTATCTGTGTTTTGCTATTATTTTCCCCCAGGTTTTCATGAGGTTTTTGTTGGGTTTTATTTTTTTTTTAATTCGAGTCCCATGGTAAACAATTTGAAGGGGCTGTGCATACTCTGACTGTGGTGCTCATTTGTCATGGGACGTGGTCCATAAATTTGATGAGTGTATCAAAAGTGTATCAGATTGTGAGGCCTTCTTTACACCCTCTTTAAGGATAACCTCATATTTTGGTGTCGAATTCTCCCCTGAGGTTCTCCCATCCCGCATCTCTTCCCAGCTATGCCGTGGTTATCACAAATCAGGTGTCCTCATCTCTCCTAGCTCCTGCCCTTGGGCAAAAAAAAAAAAATTTTAAAAAGATAACAACTCTAGCTTTTCAATGTCATATTTCAGTTCATGGTGCTGACTGTCCTGGACTAGCAAATCCGTGCTAGTGCCCGACTCCTGCCCTTCCTCCTCCTGCACGTCTGTCTAATCAGTCACAAAGTCTTGGTAATAAAACACATTTTTCCTCTCATCACCAGTGGTTTTTACTCCTGTCCATTTTTCAGTCCGAATCATTGTTTAATTCCTTTCAGACATGGGAACAGGGTGGGTGGAAGACTGGGAAAGAGAGCAAAAGGAAAAAAAAAGAAAGAAAGAAATTTGACAGCACCTTCCCCACCACGCACACCACATGCCTGTTTACAAGTCAGCTGCTCCAATTTGCTGGCATGAGGTCTTCGTTCACTTGTGGAACTATAACAAAATCCCATAGACTGCATGGCTGACACGCAGCAGAAATTTTTTTTTTACAGTTCTGGAGGCTGGGCACTGAGATCGGGCACCTGCGTGGTTGCGTTCCAGTGAGGACCCTCTTCCTGGCCGCCAGCGGGTGTCCTCTCCCTGTGCCGGCTCAGTGTGGATGGAGGGAGCGTGCTCTCCGACCTCCTCCTGAAAGGCACTCATGATCCCATTCAGACTCCAGCTCCGTTGTTACAGTCCCCGTCACGTGGACTCATCTAGGGGCAAAGCCCCTGGACTCTTCAGATGCACCTGCCTGAGTGAGCAGGCGAGGCAGAGGGTCGGAGGACCCCAGGGCACCGCTTCCACCCCATTCGCTGAACCTCAACACCATCCTAATAGTATAAAGGCCGTCTTGACCCTTCCCGGCTTCAGAAAAGGCGCAGCTTCCTATCGCTGGGCTCTCAGTTTGTGCCTCTATGGCACCGTGGCACCCGGGTCCTTACCATCCTCATTAAACAAACCTTCCTCTGCCCTTTTCTGCAAGCAGGTACCAGGTAGGGCTCTCACCAACTTTCAGATTTTCTAGTTTGCAGTGCATGGTGATACTCCCGCAATGCTTGTGAGGCACACTCACACCCTTAATGTACAGGAGTGGGCAAAAGTAGGTTTACAGTTGCAATACAAATAAATAATGCAGCAATTAATAAACAAGAATACAAGACCAGCTCTGTGTTTTGTGTACTCACAACTGTAAACCTACTTCTGCCAACCCTTGTATTACAGGAACTTTTCAAGTAATAGTAATCATTTTCACCATTGTCCTGAAGCTGATTCTATGTATGTATATTTAAAATTATCCAGAGTTAAGCAATAGGTAAATTTTAACACACTATCTTATTTTAAAAATAAACCAGTGTAATTTATAAAGGAGAATCTATATTTTGCCTATGTTGCCTATGATAAAAAAACTGTAGTGAATATGCACATACTTGTGATAGTACCAAAATGTTATTTTATTTCAGTTAAGATAAATCATTTATTTTTTGAGTTAGTTTCTATTTTCGATTTTTATTAGTTTCAGAACAAAGCAATGTATAAATATACATCTTTGAAAAAAGTTGATTTTTCTAGTTTCCACAGACTCAGCAGGTGTGAAGCCTAAAAAATAACAGATGGAAAAGTCAAAGAAGAAAAAAGAAACTGGGAATGTTGCAGATAATTCTATTTACTATAATAAAACATGGTGTTAGAAGAGTGGCCTGTTTATTTTTACTTTTCTCACTGAAATAATTAGCGCAAAGCACAGCTCATAGCATTTTCTGGGACCTGAGAGAAAGAAATTATTCTATCTTGAATAAAATTCCATTTTACTTTACACAGTTTTTAATGCCAACAGAACAGAATGTTTAAAATATATCTGTTACATAAAGTAATGAACAAATATTTACTCCCACAATTCAGTCATTTAACAAATGACAACTTTCTTTTTTTTTACTTTTTAAGGTTTATTGAAGTATAACTGACAAATAGAATTGTAAGATATTTAAGGAGTATATGGTGATGATTAGCAAATTACAGCTTCAAATGTTACACCATCAGCTCTACAGGTTTCTTTCAAAGTGTAGGTAAAGGAAGCGTTTAAAACAGTGTTTGCATTTACTCATCAAAAATTGGGTAGTTACATGGAAAATGTCTTAATTTAGCTAAAGTAATTTCTTTCCGATCACAATAGCATAGAAATTTATTATTCATAAAATGCAAATAAATTGTTCCTATAACCTTCTTTTTCTTAAATGTATTTTGCGAATGGCACAACCACACCTCCGGATATCTTGGTCTAAGGACTAAGAATTATAATCAGTATACCCGTGTTTTTACCACAGCCAGTCATGTTCTGGATCTTGCTGCTTTTTACTTAAAAATAACTCTTGTACTTACTTTTGTCTATCCACCCCAGTTACCTTAATCGAGGTGCTTTAAGAAATATTATCTCTTGATTGTGGAATGGTTTTGAATGGCCTCTTTACTCCCATTTGGTCCTAAATAACCAACCCTTTACACTCATTGCAGAATTATATGGTTAAAGTTTTCATTAAATAGCTTAGTTGAAAATTTTACGTGGCACATTGTCT
>PVKM010048962.1:0-11050 GCA_004027735.1 Carollia perspicillata
GTGTTTCAGAGCCAGCGCCGGTGCCAGGAAGTCCAAGTGCATCGTCCTCACATCCCGATTCATAGTCCTGTCCAAGCGAGGCAAAGCCCAGCCCACAAATTCAGAAATGCTAAGAAATACCATTTTCATCGTTTCCTTAACATCGAGGGACCTTCGACTCTGGGGCCCCATCCCCCCTGCGTGGTAGAAAACGCTGTCTTATTATCGGGGCCTCTCTCCTCCCAGAATCGTTGAAAATCCCGGGGTTCAAGAGGCCTCAGAAAACAGAGGAAGAGGCTCTCATGTCCAGTGCGGCTTGGGCACTGCCACGGTCCTCACGCTCGGTGCCTGCAGTGGTCAGGGGAAGGCCAGCCGCTCCCCGGGGTTTCCATGCCGTGCATCGGGCACAGAAGCCCCTGTTGAGGCCAGGAACCATGGTGTGTTCGCTACAGTCTTTCGGTTGTCAGCATCAGAAAAACAGTTCCGGTTACTTAAACCAAAAGGAACTTACTGGGAGGAAGTCATGAGACCAGCGTTAGAAAGGACAGTCACAAAGGCTGTGCTGAGGAAGCCAGAGAACCTTCAGGGCGCCAGCAGCAGGACAAACCACTGGGCTCTTAGGGCCACCTCACTCCGTGTTCGGTTCCAAGGAGACAGCCGCCCACTGGCCTGGCTTGGCTCCTGCACTTGCTCCTGACTGACGTTCCCACCCAAACAGCACACATGGGAAGAGAGACCCAGGTGCTCTGATCAGGAGGGGGTGTTTTCTGGGGGCCCAAATAGCAAATGCTCATTGCCATGGTGTTTGGTATTTAGCCCATGTTCACTGGTAGGGCCGTACTAGTTAGCCAACATTCACTAGTAGGGCTCTGCTGGTTAGCCGGTGTCCACTAGTAAGGCTGTGCTACTTAGCCAGTGCTCACTAGTTAGCCAGTATTCACTAGTAGGAATATATTAGTTAACCAGTGTTCACTATTAGGGCTGTACCGGTTGTGTACCACTGGCATCTGTTCCGGTCACCCTAGATATTAAATATTTGGAACATCATGCTTGTCCCCTACATTTTGGTCAGCTCCAGCAGCCATCCCCTCTGAGGGCTGACCACCCTGGGGACCTGCCATGGAGCAAGTGTTCCCACGACTCACGGGACTACTCTCAATCCAGGGGACTTTGTTCTTGCTTTTCCTCTCGTTCCCAAAGGCCCGCCTTCCAAAATTGAGGAGACTTCACACAGTCCTTTCAGCAAAAGGCAGGAGGAAAATATAAAAATGCACTGACTTCAGATTGTCCTTGCTTCCTGCCTCCCATATTCCAGAGGATTTTCTGCCAATTCGAAGTTGCATGGCTGTAGAAACCACAGAGAGCAACACTTACCTTAATATCTAAAAAAATTACTCGATCACCTAACGTGGTTTCTGCCCTGGGTCAGGAGCAGTGGGGGTAGGGAAACATTTTTTCCATTAGACTGAGGAGGAGGTGGAGGCGGCATGGAGCTGGGGATTATGGGGTGATGTTATTCTGGAAACATCTGCTTCTTGATTCGCGAGTCAGAACCACTGGGCAAGAACAGTTGAAAAGGTGTGAGCCGTGTTTCACTTCTGTGCTTAATGTCAGCAGGCGGGGTTTGCACGGGTCGCACCTCTTAAGTCTTCAGCAGCTTGGCTAATGACGGAAGCCCATGAGAGATAAATTATGTACAGAAGTGGAAAGGAGGAAAATTCTGAATGTGTATTAGTTTAAATCCCTCAGCTGCAGGTGCCAGAAACCAACCCGAGCTAGCTTAAACGAAAAAGCAGAATTTACTCGAAGGATACAGGGAAGCTCGTGGAACCCAGGGGCAGCGTACAGTAGAGTATCAGCAAGATATGGAACCCCAGGGAGACGGGGCAAGGATGTGCCTTCACGCCTGTCTCCCCGTGGAACACAGGGAAGGCACTAGAATCTCCGAGCAGTTGTGTCTTTTCAGTGCCCCCGTGCACAGGTTGCTGGGCACAGCTCCTTCTGCTTCTGACTGCAGCCGGGTCCCCCCAAAGTGTTGTCTTTCCTTCATTCCTGGCTTCACCCCTTCATTCCTGTTGCTCTGCGGACTGGCCTTCCCTGCCCTTCATGTGGAGCCGCCAACGACCACCCAAAGACGAATAATTTCCTTCTGGGCCCCACATTCCCAAGGAAAGGCCTCTGACCCAGCTGGGCTTAGGGGCCCAGCCTCGCCCAAACCCCAGTGGGCTAGGGAAGAGGGTCACCTGCAGAATGACCACCAGGAACTTACCCTTGAGGACCCAGGGCAGGGGACAGAGCAGCGGGGAGAGGGACGGCTCTTCCTCAGAGGGGCTGTAGGAAGTGAATCAGTGGAGCCTGCATTACGTTTGAGAGTATTTGCTGATTTTGGAAAATTCTCTAACCAAGTTCTCTTAAGTGTAACTGACCCAACCTAGTTAGTTCAGATAAATTAGGACTTAACATATTTCAATCCCAGAAGCTCTCCTCAAAAAGGGTGGTTTCTAAACATTTTTTTTTACTGTGATCCAAAGTAAGAACTATACTTAACATCATGGCCCAACATAATATACATATACGTAAATATCGAACTAGACCAAACTATTTGCAAAATAACACTCAGGTCTGCTACTTGTTTGAAACCCCCTGCACTAACTGACCCTTTTCCTGCGAGATGACATCCTTCTCTTTAGCTTTAAAAGTGTGGCCAATGCGAATGGGGGAATACCGCCACTGAGCTCCAGAGAGGTTTTAAAGGTGGCTGGTTGACAATGGCACACCGAGTAGATGCATTTGTCCCCAAGTGCCACCCCCACCCACCCGAGACCACCTGTATAAGGCCTTTTGTTCTTAAAAGTAATGCTCACCAGAAGAATGGGGAAAACTAACAGTATGAGAAATAAAGGCCAAGATAAATAAATAAATGTCAAGAAAGATAATTTAAGAAACAGCAAAGAACTTCTTAAAATTCTGATTAGTTTTCCTATAAAGACTCAAGATCCTGCATTCTTAAATGAAGAAGTAGAGCCTGTAGACAAAGAACAAGTAAGTGTAAATGTTTAAATGACAGCGAGAATCAAAAATTTAATAGAAGGCTTGGAAGAGAAAGTTTGAGAAATCTATCAGAACATAGAAAAAAGACAAAATTATAGAAAACACATTTTTTTAAAGATAAGCAATATCAGTTCAGGTTATCTAATTTGAATAATGGAAATTTCAGAAAGAAAAAACAGTGGAACCGATGGGAGGAAATTATTTAGAGAAATAAGATTGACAATGTGAGCAGTGTGAATTGAAGAAAAAATCACACCTAGATATGTCCTTTTGGAATTTTGAGGATACCAGGTATAAAGAAAAGATCCTTAAAAAAAACTCTAAAAAAAAAAAGAAGTGAAACCTATGAAGGACTGAGGACCAGTGAAACATCAGGCCACTCAGGAACCTCACTACCAGATAAGGGAGGAGTTCCTTCACAGAACTAGAGGGCCTTTTGTTCCTATTGGGATCCTATCCCCACAGGAACTGTAGAGAAACATAAAGGTATCAGCAGATGTGCAAGAATTCTGGAAGATTATTTTCTATGCATCCTTTCAGAAGAAGAAACTTAAGGATGTACTCAAGCAAAACAAGGAAGAAAACCAAGAGAGAGATTCGGGATCCAGGCAACAGCAGGTCTGACTCAGAAATAGCAGTAAAGAGACATCTCCGAATGCTAGCTATGCAGCAAGCCTGTCCCAGGGGATGGACACCTTTGATACACAGGGTGTGGCTGAATTTGAGATTGTAAGGAAGGCACATGACTGGAAACAAGAAAAGAATTAAAGCAAGTCATAAACTCCGACAAAAAGTTATATACCCAACAGACATGATTCCTCTGTGAACGAACTGAGATATGGCATGATTTTAATTGGCTCAGGTGCAAGAAAGGGGAATGCATATGACCTTGGTGGTAGAAACAGTCTCCTTAAAGTGGCTCTGGGGTTAGCCCATTGGACACACAGAGAAGAAGGTGAAATTCTAGCACGTTATTTGGCTCTGCAGTGAACAGTCATCTTTATTGGTTACCAGCTTTTAAAAGCAACATAAAGACAGAACACAGAAGCCTTAAGAGTAGTTATAAAACCCAAAGCACAAACCAGTCTATCCACATCGACAGTGCAAAAGTAAGGGTAAAGCCGATAAAGACTAGGGAGGGGAGGAAGTAGGGGACACACGGGGGCTCCGGTACCCACATATGCCATGTTGGGTTCATTGTTTTAGCCAAGGAAGGCCGTCCACAGCTGGTGGACTTAGGAAGAGAGGGATTCATACATGTGAAAACTGAAACATGCTGGAGAAATGGGGGAGATTGCTATGAGCTAAACCCAAACCTTTCAGGTCGCCAAGTCAAAAGGTATTGTCTAAAGTTGGCCCATCCGTAAACAAATGTGTAAGTATGTTACTCAGAGTCAACCACCAGAATCATGAAAAACAGACACGGTCAGAAGTAGTTGGACTTAACGGTGAGCTACGAATGTAAAATGGCAATATTTCATTTTGTCAAATGAGTTATATGAGTTTTATTGCTGTTTTTGGACTGAACTCCTCCTCTTTGAGCTTTTATGTGGAAGGCAAGAACAAGCTTCTGGGTTCTGGCATCGGCTGGGTTGAGAAGAGCCCCAAATTGGCCATCCGAGTGCTCTCTGCACAGCTGAGGTTGGATGGGGACTCAAGGACTCATCAGTGAGTCGCATGGTTTATAACTTACAGATAATGTTTTTCGAGACTTGCTTTCCCTCCAGGGAGTTAGCTGCTGCAGACAGTAAGTCAGATGCCAGCGAGCCCATTTGTCTCCATTCTCCTCCTCTCTTTTCATCACAGCGTGTGTTCGTGTGGGACTTGGACGAGACAATAATTATTTTTCACTCCTTACTCACGGGGACTTTTGCATCCAGATACGGGAAGGTAAGAGTCCATTTGTCTCTCTCTCTCTCTCTCTTTTTTTTTTTTTTCCAACAAGATTGTCTGTCCAGCTGATTTGTCCTGGGAATTGTGGGGGCAGTTTATAAGGCAGCCTCACTCACAAAAGCTGCCCCTCTGGGGTGGTTGGAGAACACGTACGGAATTTTCCCTTGACATGTGAAAAGTTAATTAGCTTCCTTTTCTATTGTCTGCCCTGCCTTCTCTCCCAACACATGAAGCATTCAACGACCACTTGATAGGATATAATAAGCTCATAGTCGTTGGCTGTCTCCCTTCTAAGAGGGCCAGGATACACTGCAACCCAAACCACTAATCCTAGCCTTAAAAAAAAAAAAAAGGAGGTGCAGTCTTTTTCTTCTTGCCTGTTGTTTATCTTAGTGTCTCCAGCAGATGAATTTAATTTTCCTTCCGTTTTCTGAGACAAGGGGGAGGCATTATGTCAGCTCCAGCCTGGAACTTAGCAACAGCTTTGCAAATGTGTCATCAACAAATTATGTTGGGGAGCCATCCAGTTAGCACTCTGGGCAAATAGTATTGGCTCATGGGTGGTGAATGGGAGAAACCTTGAAGCCACCTGAGTAACGCACACAGGGACCCAACGGCTAAACCCCGAGTCCTGCCCATCTTTGCATTCGTCCTGTGGGCCTCCCGACAGACCACGTGCAGATGCTCCAGACGTCTGCCATCACTTCTGGGAGACAGGTGGGGGTGGAGGGGCGGAGCTTCAGAGTACCGGCGAGTTTACCATCTCGGGCGCAGCGCGTCACCTGTTGGCAGCTGCTCCCACGCCTGGGTAGGAACCTTGAGACTCGCCAGCGCCTGGAAAATATTTCTGTTTCTGTTTAGAGACCAGGAATATGATTTGACATCACCTCATGGCTTTTCCAGCTGCTTGCGTTTTTTTATGGGAGTTATAACAAGCTGGATGTGCAATTAGCAAGATAGATTTATCGTCTGCCATTATGTTGTAAAGAATATAAAAATGGTGTTGGTGGTGCAGAAATCTCTTACGGTGTAGGAATGCTGTTAATATGTCTAGCAGTGCCTGCAAGGAACCCGGCATACGTTTTTGGACTATGCACAGGTGAGAGGTCAGGGATGGCAGAGTTAAGAGTTGCAGACAACACCCGAGACTGAAGTTGGCCACATTTGGGAGAAGTTGGGCTGTGCCAAGGGGGCTACTGTAGTGAGTTGCTCTCTAGGTCTGGGCGTTCTGTGGTTTTTCTGCCCACTCTGATCAGTCACCTCCCCTAAAAAGCACTCCTTCACCTTTCTTGCCCTTAGAGACAGCCACTGTGAAGTTCTCTGCAGTCAGTTCTCATGATTGTGTAGGGCTTTGTGACCTTCACAATACTGGTGATTCTCACGCGTGTCTCACTACCAGCCCTTCAACCAAATTGTGGGCTCTCTCAAGACAGCGAAAAAGCCCAGGGCTGCTTTCTGAATCCCTCGCCACCTGGTCCACACGATTCCTCACTGCCAGCCTCATCTCTCCAACCCTAACACCTTAGCGCACCCCCTCCACCGGTCTGGTCTCCCAGCTTCCACTCTTGCCCTTTACAGCCCCGCTCAGAGGGCTCATCCTGAAACACAAGCCTGGTCCTGTCATTCCCCTCCTGAAACCATCTGTGCCCCCCACCACCAGTGACAAACCCTGACCCCAGCCTCCAGGGCCCCTCATGAGCTGGCTCTTGCCCCACGCTCCAGCCCCATTTCCTCCTACTCACTCTGAGTTGCTTCCTGTCCTTGAACCTGCCATGTTCTCTCCCATGTCTGCTGGGCTTCTTCCAGAAGCAGAGCCTCACATGAGTGAGTGCAGGTAGTTCATTGTGGGGTAGATTCCAAGAAGCCCCTGATGCAGAGTGGGAAAATGAGACAGGAAAGTGGAGGCAGCCAATGCCGGTTCTGCTGTGGGTAACTGGGGCTCAGTCCCACCAGGGACCCCAGGAGACTGTAAACACACCTCAGAATTGACCCACCCAAGGAGCGAAGGTGCTGGGATATTTATCTTCAGATTCCCTTCCATCATGGGTTGAGGGCTTCTCCCAGGGTGTTACCTCCCTGCACTTCTGGTCTTTCCCAAGAAAGCTCTAGAAAAGGGAATCAAAGGTGCTAACAGTAGAAAGCCTCTGCATGTATAGGAATGTTGGCAGTTGAGGGGACATGCGGGAGACACACATTGGAAGCCTCGGCATATCTAGAATGTTCTAGAAAGTTCTTTTACAAGGTTAAGTCTTATGTATCTTTTCAGTTCCTCCAAGAGGACTCTCCTAACCACTCCCCTCCATCTACATTGCATCTCTCCCCATAACTGTATTTTGCATTTGTAATTACTGTCTTTCTCCCTCCTGGGATATAGGTACTGTGAGGGCAGGGACAACGAACATTTTTCTCAACCCTCCAAGTACAATGCATGGGCCAGAATTGCTCCATAAATATTGTTACGTGAATGATGCGCGACGGTTCTCTAGACTGAGGACCGCACGACGACAGGCGTTCTCTTTCCTGTTTGTTTATTGCTTCATCCCCAGTGCATAGAACAGTGCCCCCCACATAGCAGCCATCAAATAAATATTTGTTAAATAGAGGAAGGAAGGAAGGAAAACAGTGTCAAAACAAAAATTTCTAACTAATGGCCACTGGCCAGATTCAGCCTGCCGACATTTTTTGTGCGCCTCTAGAGTGCTCGAAAAAAATGTGAATTTGTCGCCAGCGTTTAAAAATCAGGAGATCGCACAGACAAAAACAATCTAGCTCTCTCACTCTCCTTGAAAAGTTAGGAAGTCCGACAAGCCTGCGTTCCCAAGAGGCAGCAGTCAGCGGAGCTGAGTAGCAGCTGCCCTGGGAGCCGGCCACACGCTCTTCGGCCCGTCCACAGCCCCCGCCTGGCCTGCTTAACTTGTTTATGAGGCCCTCCCGGCCCCAGTGGGATCCGAATTTCAACATTCTTCCTAGAATTACAGAACCACAGAGTGTCAGAGCTAGGAGGACCTAGGAGACCATCCTGCCCAATGAGGCTCCACAGTACCTAAGGGGAAACTGAGGCTCAGAGAGAGTAAGACCACCCAGGACAGAATCAGAGCCAGGCCTCAGGCTCACTGGCTTTTCTGTGTGCTCCCAGGATGGACAGGGAAAGCTGAGGTGAGAGGCTCCTGGAGCCCCCAGGTGTCCTAGGGCAACATCATTACTCTTCTAGAATATTCCACTCCCTCCTCCATCTCTCTCTTAGGTGAGGAATGAGTATTTTTAACTTCCTAAATCCAACAACCCATGGAGAGATTCAGAATAACTGTGGCTTAAACAAGATAGAATACAGTCATACCTTAGAACTTGTCGGCTTCAGAACTTGCCAAACCCTGTACTCATCACATTTTGATGAGAAAGAAGTGTTTCAGCACTTGGCGATTGCTTGGGACTTGTCACACGTGCTAGGACTTATATGAGTCACAGTGCTGCCCCACAAGAGAAAATGCTTCACTGTCCAGTATGGTCAGTTTCAGCACTCGTCACAAGTTCCAGAATGAATTAATGACAAGTACTGGGGTACCACTGAATTTCCCTCACCTAAGCAGTCCAGGTGTAGCAGTTCAAGCTGATAAGAGTGCTACTCGGCACCAGGGAACTTCTGCTTTACTCTCTGCCATCCCTGGAGCATTGCCCTTATCGCCACAATAAACCACAGCCCACTCCTGTGTCTTTCCAGCCAGTCAGAAGAGGGAGCAAGAAAAAATAAGAAAAGGGGAGTTCACACCTCTCTCTTCCATTCTATTCTTATTTTCTATCCCTCTCTTTAAGTGCCAGACCCAGAAGTTGCACATATCATTTCCACTCACATCCCATTAGCTGGAACTTGATCACATGGCCACATCTAGCTGCAAAGGAGTCGGGGAAATGTGGTCTAGTCATATGACCCAATAAAATTCAGAGACTATTATTCTCAGAGAGAAAAAGGAAGAATGGATATTGGAAGACAGCTAGCAGTTTCTAGCAAGAACTGTCATGTAATAAGAGGGAGAACAATGAAAAAATACTGTGGAAAAATATAATTAGTTCATTTAAAAGTTCTAATCAATTGGATTTGGGTCTGATTCTCCAAAGAGAAGTCTGGGCTACAGCTATGAACTTGAAAGTCAGAGAAATGTAGAAGATGTAGAGGAACACAAGAGTGGGAGCCCCATTTTGCAGACAGAGTAACTGAGCCACAAGGAGATTGTGTAGTCGGATTATTCATAACAGAGCTAAAAAATACGGCCTTGACTTTTGGCCCCTAGCTCTTTCTCTTTGTGCTTTTCCAGTAGCTGCAGCCACTATTATTAATGCCTAGTATCAAGCAGGACTCTGAGTTTGAAGCACGGAGACTTTAAGCTACAATGGAAACTTAATGGATCACAAGAAACTAGCAACGCAGGGGTATGTGGAATGCAGGTTGGGCTGGATCCCAGAGCTGAAGCAGTATTCTCAGAGCTTGGTGTCTCTGCACCCCTCAGCCAACTTTCTTCGTGTAGTGACTCCCTCCTGGCAATCCCAACTAAGAAAAGGAGACCTTCCACTTCCCAAATGCCAACACGACCCCAGGCTCGAATCTCACCGGCCCAAACTGAGTCAAACACCCCTCCAAACACCACACTCTGTGGCTCTGATCAGCAAGCCTCGATCACGGGCCCACTCCTGGCATGGTTGGAGTGGCGAATCAGGCCAGCTCCATCCCAACCAAGTGAACCCAGTAGGGAGGGAATGGTCCCCACAGGAAACCGAAGTGCACTTTCCAGAAGAGGGTGAGGACTGTCGAGGTTCAGAATTGGCTCTGAAGGCCAAGACCCTCCGCACCTCCATGCCAGGACCAGCAGCGGCTTGTGGCCCTCACGCTGAGCTCCCTTACCGGAAGCAGAAACCACCCCAACGGTGGTCCCAGCCAAAGGGGCAACTCCCTGTTTACTTAGGGAAATAAGACCAACAGACCTACAATGATGACGGGATGATTCAAAGCAGAGTGTTTGAGTTTTAAAACAGAAACCAGGCTCCCTTCCTGTTCCCAGTCAGAGCGTGTGCTGCTCGAGGCTGTCGAGTCCCCACTTCCTTTCCATTCCTCCCAACCCCCCTGCCCCGACTCAGAGCCAGGGCTTCCCTTTGGTGCCGTACCTTCCAGTGGGTTGCAGATCCATTAGAAACTCCCTGGAGAGCTGGAGCTGCCAGCGATTGCCACCTCCTTCCCGACCTCTCCCCCCTGTCCTTGAACTCTGTCTCCCAGCTGAGATCAGGCAAATGCAAGGTGGTCGGGAGTCTCTGCCTGTGGCCAGGAAGGGGTTCTAAAAGGGAGTCATCCGCGGTCCTCCCAGGGTTCACAGCAGGTCAGCCCAGGCTCCTTCCGGGTAACTCGCCTTCCAGGCAGCTCAGGACCGATTGGAAGCTCAACTCCAGGTCCGGGGGGGTGTGTGTGTGTGTGTGTGTGTGTGTGTGTGTGTGTGTGTGTGTGAGATAACAGCTTTAGTGAGATATAATCACACACTGCAAATTTACCGTGTTGATGTGTACAATTCGGTGGTTTGTAGGGCACTCACAGAGTTGTGCCACCGTCACCAGTAATTTTAGACCGTTTCCATCACTGGGAAAGAAACCCCGTACCAATGCACAACCCCTCCCTGTCCCCCTCCCTACAGCCCCTGACAACCACTAATCCACTTTTACTCTCCACACATTTACCTCTTCTGAACGTTTCTCACAATGGAGTCACACAATCCCCGGTCTTTGTGTCTGGCTCCTTTTACTTAGCCTAACGTTTTCAGTGGTCATCCGTGTCGTCGCATGTCTCGGTACTTTTTTCCTGTTGATGGCCACCTGCTTTTCCGTTGCACTGCATTTCGTCTCTCCGTTCACCAGCTGATGGACAGTTGGGTTGCCGCCACTTTTGGCTCTTAGGGATAATGCTGCTGTGGACACCTGTGGTCAGGTTTCCGCATGGACACGCATTCTCAGCGCTCTTGGGGATGTCCTCGTACCTAGGAGTGGCGTTGCTGGGTTATGTGGTAACACGAGGTTTAACACTTTGAGGAACTGCCAGACTGTTCTCCAGAGTAGCTGCACCATTTTGCATTCCCGGTGTGTGAGGGCTCCG
>PVKM010048963.1:0-11043 GCA_004027735.1 Carollia perspicillata
TAATAACTAAGGCTGGCAAATGTTATAAAAGACAAATTTCTCCAGTATAAAAGCCATACATTGCATTTCTGAGACTGTCAATTTGCTTGTAATAAATCATGTTCTCCAAGATCACATTTGTATCAAATACTTCATGTGTGCAAAGCTCAATAACATTTCAGGTACTCATCCTGTTGGCTGATTTTGACTAATGCATAAAGTAACACATTCCAAAGACAACTCACATATCTTTCTAGACCGAGGCATTTTAAAATGCTGAGAGAGTGGATTTTGCTTATGCTATGATCAGCAAGAACAAGGTGACTTAGGGAATAAGAGGAGATAAAGAGTTTTCCTTAACAGCAAGGATTATGTAAAACTTTTTGTGAACAAACATCAAGAATGAGAGGGCTCCTTTTGTGGAAGGAAATGATAGTTCACTCACAATACCATTTTAGTTTCCAACTCTATCATTTGCAAATATGTTTATAGAACTGTGCATAATTCTATCTGTGCAACTAAGTACCTTTCTCAATTGTTGCCATCAATTTACATAATACAGTTGTACATACTTTATACATTCGTATAAATACAGTTCCATCCTTAATGTAACAAGGGGTTTATTCTTGAGCAGCCCACCATATACCCAATGTGGTAGTCACTGTCTCAAGCACTGAGGCCATGTTATCATCAAGATTTTACTCGGAGATATAATTGGGTGCTTGATACAGAATCCTCATGGACATTCATAAAGTGAGCCATCTTTCATTCCAGTAAGAGCGCACTTAGTTTCTTAGGTGAGCGTTCATGAAAAAGAACTAACCATTTCATTAAAGAAGGTTTGATAACATTGTCCAACAATCATGTGATTGAAACAGAAATGACGATAAAGTCTTCCCATTTCACTACAGAGTAGTCATTTGCATTCAAGTAACATCTCACTTATTCTTACCACACATGTATTTTTAAAAACTTTTTAAAATTTCAGGGAAAAAGGGAGGGGATTATAGGAACAAGTATAAAGGACACATGGACAAAAACTAAGGGGGGTGGGGAGCACTGGGGGGGTGGGCTGGGACGGGAGTAAACGACAGAAAACTGTACTTGAATAACAATTAAAATAAATAAAAAATAAAAAATAAATAAAAAACTTTTTAAATTGACTTTAGAGAGAAGAAGAGAGAGAGAGAGAGACCTTGATTTGTTGTTCCACTTGTTTTATGCATTCATTGATCGCTTCTTGTATGTGCCCTGACTGGGGATTGAACCCACAACCCTGGCGTATCAGGACAAAGTTCTGACCCACTGAGCTATCCTGCCAGGGCCTCTATCTATCTATCTACCTACCTACCTACCACTCTTTGTTCAGAAAATATATTTAAAATGTTCCCAATACCATTTTGACTTCTGAAAGTTTCTACCCATGACTTTACTTTGGGACCAGTGTTCAGTGAATACGTTCACGCAGAGAACTTCATAATTCACATGTGAGTTAAACCCTCCTGTGGCTGCGTGACTCTGTGGCTAAGCCTTGGCCACACAGCCCACAACTTCCCATATTTCCTGTGAAATAATGCTCTTTTACCCTGGATGCACAGTGCAGCCCCTAAGCTTCTGTAGCAGTGCAGTTACAATGACACTTTTCAACTGGACAACGATTGTGGAGATGGGATAAAATCATCCAGGAAAAAATATCTTTAATGTAAATAGAGAAATTAAAAGGTCGAGAGATAAAGACAATAATTCATTTCAATATATAACCATTTTATAGGTTTTACGAATAAAAATTTTAAAGTTGTTAATTCCAAATCACATGCAATAGAAAAAATATATTTTCTATTTCAGTATTTCAGCCTTGGTGATTAAATGACGGAAACTTTGAACTCCAATGTAAAGAAACAATACAACTTTTAAAAGGACTTCTGAGGCTACTTTTAAAATAATAAAAGACAGTAATCATAGTAATGGTGAAAGTTTCATTTGAACAGTATATGTATTTTTGCATCTGTGTATCTACTTACCTAACTATCTACGTACATACCAACCTGCCTACCTATTTCTCTACCTACCTGTCTACCTCCCTATCTGGAGAGCTTCTAGGTAACAGTGACGAAATTGGAGAAATAATAACTAAGCAGAGGGTTAGCAGCACGGTACAGGCAGCACACAGCAGGCACTCAGGACCTGGTAATTACCAAGAAAGAAAGTATACTAAGTTTCTAGCAGGATGTTAGCTATTCAAAATCATTAGTCTGATTATAAATTAAATGTCCATTCCCTCTCAGTGGCTGCTTGAGTCTCGCCAGGTGAGCCTCACCTACATGGGGAGGTTGAAAGAACTGAATTTTCATTTTAAGAGGCCCTCTGTCTAAATTTTGGCTCCATTAGCTATATAAAAACATATAAAGCTTACTTGACTTCTCCCAAGCCTCACGTTCAATGATATCACTTACAGGAGAATAAAAATGTGATAATACATGTACAGTGCTTTACCCACTGTTCGGCACCCCCTGAGTCAGATCAATATGACACTGGTTCTATCTATCTCTTTCCCTTCTCCCACCTAAAAACACGAGAAGCCAAATGCCAGGGCAATGTAAGCGCACACCTCCTGGTTGCCAGGTGGTCCCCTTTCTCACTTCTTCACACGGGTGATTCTTAGGCGAATGCTGAACTAGAGAACACCTTCTCAGATAGGTAAAGGCATTATTTGGTCAATATAGGCAAAACTTACTTTTTCTACGCTATTGGCCTTTCAATATGGTATTGAAATTGTTTTCTTTTACCTGACAGTGCAGTCAGAGTTGATCCAGGTTTTATGGGGCCTGAAATGATCTAATCTGAGGGGCCCTCTTTAAAGAATGTGAATTACAGACACAAACTAGATACGCGGCCTAAAAAGGGACTTGTTCAGGTGAGGGGCTACACAGCTTCAGCTTTTTGGCTTCCTGACAAATCCACTCTGAGCTCAGCACTTCCTCTCTGTTGTGCCTGTTGCTGGGAGCGATTCTGAAGAAGGGATCACCGTGCCCTCACCTGCTCCGCACAGGGGATGGCATCCAGGAGTCGCGTGGGCCACAGGTCCTGCTGGACCCTGGCACCGTTTCTGATCCTTCCGTAAACCACCTGAGCACTAGGCGAGAACACGTCCAAAGAGAACTGCTGACCAGCCAAAGTAAAGGTGACCTCGTCACACACTCGATGTTTTAATAGTACATTGTATTTGATCTTACCATTTCCTGGTCACATCGCATAGTGTTTGACTTACAAAGAGTAAAGGACTAATATTTGTGCAAGAGCCCATTATGTGCCAAGCACTGTAAACAGATGAGCGTCTTTAAGCCTCATAACTGTACCACAAGATTGGCATTCTTACTCACAAACAGAGCTTAGAAAAGTAATCTGCGAGAGTGAATGGAGAAAGAAGTTTGACTCGTGTCTGTTTATTGTAAAACCAGCGGTCCATTATATTCTTTGTTAAATGACAGCGTAATCTTTGCATTAGCTAGACAAACATGTATGCTCTCCCGCTCAGGGAAAATCTGAGCCTTTTCTCATTTTAGCTTTTTTTTGGGGGGGGGGCAGGGGGGAGCAACTTATTTGTTCCTTTAAAACAGTATCAAAACTTTTTCCTCACAGGAAGTTTGTTCTAATAAGTTAAACTTGTCACTGACAGTTCATTTGCCTCAATTTCCCGGACAATTTTCACTGTCGTTTTCTATCTGTGTGTAATACTGTTTCATTGGGTTCTAAAATCTTTTGAGATAAATTAACTTTTTCATTTAAATCACAAAGATGGCAGTTTACAGTCTCTCTGAACAGTCTTATTTCTAAAATTATATTCTGAAAATGGCAGGCAACTAAAATATTGTTGGTCAATAATATTTCTGCACAGGAGGCGACAAAATTCCAAGCTCTCACAATACTACAACCTTGTACTTTGAGGGATGGGCAACATTAGTAGTATGGTTTTATAGATTAATTTAAATACTTTATACACATAAAAGGCAATAATTTAATCATGAAAAAATGATTTCATAATTTATCAGTTGTTAAATATACAACACTTCCTTTAATACTACTGTGAATATATCTTGATTATATGTGAATAAATTCTAAGGATACTAACAGAGAAACAAATTGATACAAGTTGCTGTGCAACAGGAGACATTATTTTTCACATCTGCTAAGCAAGTTGCAATTTTGGACTCCTGATACCCAGGGGATAGTAAATTTCATATGCTAAATGAGATCCCTGTATATTTTGTTAAAGATCACACTTCGAGATGCTATCTTTATTTTAAAAATATAGAGCCTTAAAAATGTAGGCCTAAATTATGTTTACATAAATTTCATTTTATTTCTCAATGAAGCTGTTTTATTATAGCTTCAAAATATTCAGCGAGTTAGCTCTGCTAAAACAAAAAATGAACCACCCAAGTGGCTATAATTTAGAATCAAAATTTTGTTTTTTCTTAAGAGATGGAGACGGTAGGATAGATGAGATATTCCTAATTCATTTGTTTAAACTGACTACTCACGAACCACAAGTGCCACTTGCTTTTTGCTATTATTCACAGTTTCTTTTTCCATTTATAACAAATAAGGATGGCTGATATTCAAGTTCAGTATTTAATCACTAAATGTCGCTTACACTTCTTTACACTATGAGTCATAAGGTAAATGTTCAGAATATGCTAGATGTTTCTTTGAGAAGAGTTTTTGATATTAAGTCTACACTGTAGTAGAGAGAAATAACAATATGGACCATTTTTGAGCCTACGCTATTCTTCACAGGACAGACCAACACCTGTAATAAGAGATTATTCATAAAACTATACATATATTTTAGTATCTACCCTCTTTATATTGTTACATTTAATAAAATGTCCACAGATTTCTAAAAATAGAACTAGAATTAAGCCTTCTATTTTCATACAGATTCTTCTTGATCATAAGGCAAAAGAGTTAAGAATAAATGAACTGCTAAATACGCAACCCACTTTAGAATTAGGTCAGTACATATCTGTCTGCAAGAATTTATCTCCTTCACCAAGAAATGAGAGCTTATTTTATTCTTCAAGCAGGGAATAATAAATAAGTTAACTGTTATATATTGTTGTCACCAAAAAAAATTTACTCTGTCCTTTTATGTACGTGTTTGCATTGGTGGCTTTTGAGACCTGGAAGGATTGATCAGGAACAAGTACGAGAACAGTTAAAAAATACCCCATGAGTAATGCTTAGTTAGCTCACTATAGCATTTCTTCATAACATAGATATTTTTAAAACGAAAACATATAAATGAAGCCTTCAAAGATACAACAAAAATATTTTGAACCTAAAATTCTTGTCCAACTATAAAATTAATATATAAAACAGTTCCAGTTTTATATAATATATAAAACAGGGGCAAAAATAAAACAGTTCCAGAGATACTAAGGCTCCTGTGACTTTTCTGGGGCCATGACTCAAGGAAGTACTTCATAGGTGAACGTAAAATTCAAGAAAAGAGAACATTAGCACATAACAAAAATGATGCTAAGAAGTCTGAGAGAAAACACTGGAAGGCGATCAGCCCAATTAGGTGTAGGACGTCTGCTGGTTTCAAGAACATCTTCACAAAACAACAATGGAATGTACATTAAGCAATCAAATTCTTCAGCAGCTAAATATTAAACAACATGATAAATAAGATGGGTATTTCTACTCTCAAGCAGGCAAAAAGAACAGCCATGAGAACTTTCAGGAAAAGTAAAACACCACAAAAGGCATGTAAGTTCCAAATATGAGGCATAGCAAAGTATGGAATGAATTAATTGATGCTGAGCAGGGATGCTAGGGGCCTGTCTCCTAGAAGCTGTGATCTCATAGAAAAGGAAATGTAACCCGAGTTCCATGATCATGTATGCCTGATTACGTAAACACCCAGTGGGCTTTTAAATGTTAGAGTCATCCTTCAGAAAAAACAGAAGTATTGAATATCACATTCGAATGGAATGTGAGTGTCATTAAATCTGACAATATAAAAACAAAGTCACAGCTCGAAGACAGGGAAATGGGAGGGAGCAAACAGAATTGTAGGAAAGCTAGATCCTCATTACCATCTACAATTGTTAAGACTGCTGAACGGAAAAATCAGTACATTATCTAAAGGTAAAAGATCATCAAAAGAAGCATCAAAATAATAATACAAATTGGAAGAAAGGGAGTGGGCAGATACGAATTCTCGTCTATCATGGTCCACTAGAAGTGGTTGCCTCCATGTGTAGTAGGCTTCACTGCAAGGGATAAAATGTTCATTTCAAAATTATTTGGTGCCTCCCACCATGTTAGCTTTTTAAAGCCAATACTCTGGTAACTTTAATTACCCTTCAATGTACTGGTTTCCTCTGTTACAGAAAATTTTACATGTATTTCAGGTTAAGTCTTATGATCAATTTATGACATAAATTCTTTCAAGAAGAATGTAGAGTACTGTCCTGTTCTTATTCTCCAGGGTAGAGTCGTACTTAAAATTAGCCCCCAATTTTATTTTTCCTTTTCATCACACTTCCCTCGAGCCCATGCCTCATGTTCTCAGAAATATTCAGACGCCAGTTTTCCCACCTTCACAGTCACCTTCCCCTCTTCCCCTCTGTGACTGTACATGGCTCAGCCTGCCAATAGTTTGGGTACCACCACATCCTAGTAAATCCTTCCTTTAATTCCACACGACCTTCTAGACCTTCTAGCCAATAATTACCCTCACCCTTTCATTTTTACCGAACTTCTTAAAACAACACTCTATACTCACTGCTTTTCTTCCTCACCTAATCAGATTGCTGCAACCCCGTGTTACTGAAACATCAAGATCATCTACCTTTCTCCAAGAAACATTCATTCATGCAGGCACTGAATGAATGTTTATTTGTCCATTGATAAAATCTGATAAGGACCTGTCCTTAAAGAGCTTACAGTCTAAGGTGTAGAAATAGATTAATCAATTGTGCAAATAAACATGCACTCATAAGCCAGAACAAGTGCTCTGAAGCAAAAGAACAAGTTGTGAAGAGAGTACTTAATACGAGGAGCTAGCTTTGGTCGAAGGGTCAGAAAAGGCTTCTCTAAGCAAGTGACATTTGATCTGAAAAATGAAGGACAGGTAGCAGTTCACCAGGGAAGAGGACTCGGAGGTAGGGAGAGCATGCCCAGCACAGCACATCCAAGCCACTGTGTCCATGAACTGAGAAGCAGCCTGTCCTGTCAGTGCTGCCTCAGCGTTTCTCCCTTTAGCATTTTAAAACTCTTCAGTTAGGTATATCCCTCCACTTAAACGCTCTACTCTCCCTGTCCATAAGATCTAAAAGAGCCCAGATCATGTTCATCTTGTTTATTGTCTTTAATATTATAGACTTGCAAAGGTCCTGTCACATAGCATCTCAATAAATATTTATTTAAAATAACCAAATGAGAATTACCCATGACCTTCTAATTATCAAGTCCAGTTTTTAAACTCTTATCTAACTGTACCTATCGGTGTCATTACATCAGTTGACCACTACTTCCTTCTGACCTTTCATAGACTCTGGCTTTAATAGCACCCCTTTTCTGGGTACTCCTCTTATCTCCCTTAGGTCCCAGTTTCGCCTTCTATCCCTAATTCCACTCATGGCTCACCACTTTGAATATACTCTTTAGGTAATCTCGTCCATACCCAAATGGTTTCAACGTTCATCAATAAGATCTACTCCTTAATTTCCACTGTCGACCTGGCTCCTGAGCTGCAGACGGTCTGCCGGCCATCCATACCTATATGCCTTAGAGCCATTTCAAACTCTAATAAGAAGAACCAAATCCATCATTATTCCATGTCCTCCCGACCCAACAACAACAAAATAAAACTAGGTCCACCTCCATACTTTATCTCAGTCTATGGTATCTCCATCCATTCAGACACCCAAGCTAGGTATCTGGTGGATATACTCCTTTTATTTCCCACATCCAAGGTCAGACAGTTTTAGGCCCAAGATATTTATCTAATCCTTCTCCTCTCCAGCTGTTTGACCAGTAGCTTAGCTCATACTGTCATCACTTCCTTCTAGAGGTCTACAACTATCTTCATATAATCAACAACAACCAGCCTGAAATATAAATCTATACCACCATTCCCCCGTTTACAGCTTTTCAGTCTGGAAGATAAAATCCTTGATTCTTAACGTTGCATGCAAAACTCAGACGTGTTTCCTTGTATAGCCCCGCCTTTCACCACTTCCCTCTGTGAACCTTACTCTAAAGGAACCACAAAGTACTTGTGGCTATTTTCTGCAGCAGACACTTCCTGGCCCTGTGCCCTTGTACTTTTCATTGTAATACTCCCGTTCCTGGATACCGTCACCATCGATCATGCCCAAATCTGTACAATGATCTTTAACAACCTAGCTTTTTCTGGACTCCCTGAGATGAATGAGATGTCCCTTTCATCATGAATCACCTCGCTCTATGCAAAGCTCTACTGAAGTCCAACAGTGTTTTATCATTGTGAGTGTAACTATTGTGTCTCCCCTTCTCTGAGATACATGAGAAAAAGGACCATGTTTAAAGAGTGCACAATGGATTCTCACTAAAAGTCCAAGTAAGGAGGAAAGAAAAATGACATTCATTCATTCAAGAGTTTTCCGTTTAGTGCTACACAGGACCCAGCACTGCTCTAAATGCTGAAGCTACTTTAAGGACCAAGATAGGTCAAAATTCTTGCTTTCAGGCTGTAAAATATATCCACTATTTTAAATAGTGATATGTAATGTAATACTGTGCCATGGAGAAACAATAAAGCATATAAGGGGCATATTATCAATTAAGATGGGGAAGGTGGTTACTGAGACGATGAACTTTGTTCAAAGCCATGAGAGTGGGGTCTGGCCATCGAGACATCTGAGAAAAGAATATTTCAGGCAAAGGGAAGAGCGAGTATAGAGACCCTGAGAAGGAAACAGGCACTTCATCGAACATGCCTGATGTTTCTGAAGCGCAGCAGGGAGGGCAGTGTCACTGGAGGAGGATGAAGGAAGTAGAAGGTGATTTCAGAGAAATGATGGTGTTGAGGCGTGTGCACAGTGTGACCTTGTAGGTCTGTCTAAACTTTTAGCACCTCTGGCCACACTGGAAGAAGAGTTATCTTGAGCCACACGTTAAATATACTGTGACACATAATCACAAAAAAAATCTCATAATGTTTTAAGTAAATTTATACTTTTGTGTTGAGCCGCATTCAAAGCCATCCTGAGCTGCATGCGGCCTGAGGGCCTTATGTTGGACATCCCTGCCTTATAGGGTCATTATAAGAAATAACTTTAGCTTTGTGTGAGGTGGGAGCCATGGAAGGTTTTGAGAGAGGGTGATATAATCTGCCTTATGTTTAATAGCCTCACTTCTGTGTCAAGAACACTGTGAAGAGTAAGAAAACAGTCAGGACACCATTGCAAAAATCTTAGAGAGAGAAAGACGATGATGACCTGTAACTGGATTAATGACAGAGGCTGCTGAGATGTGGTCAGATCCTGAATACATCTCAAGGGACAATCCGTAGAACTTCATGACTGATGGACGTGGGGTGTGAGAGAAAGAGTGTCTGGGATGATACAAATTCTTGGCCTGAACTGCTGGAGCGTTGGAGTTGCTATTTACTGAGATGGGGAAATGAAGAGAAGAACCTCTTGGGGACAGGAGAATACACAGTGTTGGAGAAGTCTTATTAAGGCAAATGAAGACACTGAGCAGGCATTTGGGAATATACCTTTCCTCACGGACCCCAAACCTTTGTTCTGTTATTGACTGCTGCCACCAGTAAAACTTACACCCTGTTTTGAGTTCTAAGTTGAGTTTGCTACAGAAACAAAAGCAACTCTTAAAAACTGAAATGAAAATAAAAATAAATAGATCTAAGGGAGCTTTAGATCCTGTAGCAAAATTGGCCCCCCTTGTGTTCATATGCAAACATTCCCCTGTCCACGCTGCTCACTAGTCTTCAGCCCTCTCAGAGCTTTCATCTGTAACTGAGGCTCTCAATATGGGCTCTCAGCCTCTGGAAATGCCTCAGAATATTATTTTGGCAGGGGGATATTTTGTTGTCACAAAGGTGGCTGATGCTGGCATTTATAGCTGTCCTGCAATGCTGGGGCCATCTTGCATATATTTTTCTAATGCATTAGACATTCATGTAGGTGAAAATCTGTTTATAAACATCTGGTCATAGAACTCAGCTTCATTTTATGTATAAATGCAAAATAATGTTTGCATGGCTTTAATAGATAATGGATTATTTTTTGGTTATATAATTACTGAGTAAAATGAGAATAGGTCAATTGTTTCAAAATTTAACTTTATTTTGTGCATCAGCCCAAAATAAGTTTCAGGGTTTTAATATATATTGAGTTTTCTAGGACTATAACTACATAAATTCATAAGCATATGTACAGATATACTTATTTTGTTCTCATTTTAAAATTTTAATATAGGATAGGTATTGATAACATTTCAGCTTCATTTAAAGTTTCTTAAAATCCAAGGTTTTCTTAAATCCAAAGTTATGAATTATAAATAGCTGCAAAAAATTGACTACTTCTTTACATCTTTTAATGTCTTGGTACCTGAGCATTTATATGTTGAAATACATGTAATTTCATTATAATAGTTTCACTTATTTCCATTTTATGTTATATTTAGGACAATATTTAATTTTTAAATAAAATGACATATGTAGTCACATTTTAATTTAATCTTGGGATAGTTAACAAATTTTATAGTTATTTTTCATAAAAATGGGGCATTGGATGCAATACAGTTTATATCTTAGAAAGTATCTGCCGTTAAATAATGAGGCTCTCCCCCACAACTAAGGTCTAGACTTCGGCACACTAAGAAAACAGTAGCGGTGATAACCACTATTCCAAAAGCAGTGACTTCAAGCAGTGTGGAGAGTGAAAATGGATAATTACTGGTGAAGGAGAAGTTATTTTATTTTCCAAACGGGCACTATTTGAAAGTAGTCATGGCCCCCCGCCCCCCATATGCTTTGGCAGTGGT
>PVKM010048964.1:0-11055 GCA_004027735.1 Carollia perspicillata
GTCACTGTGACAACATGGTAAAGTTAGACAGGGGAGGCAGGACTGGGCCGGCCCCACGTATCAGGGAAGGGAGGCTGGGGGAGGTGACTTCCTTCACTTTTGCAGCTAATCGGGGACATGGCCAGACCAGCACCCGGACCTCGTGCCTCCTCATCGGTGGCTCTCTCCACAGCACACAGTGTCTCGCCACCTAAAGGCCAAACAGTTCCACCAAAGAGATAAGGCGGGGTGGAAAAAAAATAGGCTGCGGGTCATCAGTGACATAAACAACCAACTGAACTTTGAGATGCTTGAGCAAGAGGCCAAAGCAAACACTGACAGGGCAGTAAACAGCCCACGCTGAAGGAATGCGGGAAACCGGGGTCACTGCGGACCACAGAGGAACTCTGGCTTGTTGGAAAAGTACTGGCCGCTCGGTAATTCTGGAATGCCGAGCCCGTTCTCTCCCACCGCCTCTGCCTCTGTAGCATCCCGGCTTCGCAGACACAGTTCCTCAGACAAGGAGAGCTGCAAGTTCTTTACCACGTTTCAAGCTTCCATTTTACTTTTTAGTCTCAAGGGAGGCAGGTATCGCTCAGCCCTAGAATTTGAATACTCTTAAATGTACGCACTCTGGAGACTGGAATGTACACATTTGCCCTAGTCTTTCTAGAATACACAGAGTTCACATTTCCTAGTGATGAGGGGTGTCTAAAAAAAATGTCACCCTGAAGAAATCAAGGGAACCTCAAAGCCTTCTGCTCCCAGTCTTCATTCTGGGGCTTTAAAAACTGTCTACATGCTCAGATTCTAGCAGTTTCGAAACCCGTACCACGTCTCTCTCACGAACCGTCGTTTAATACTCGTAACTCTGTGAATGTACCAAACACCATTGCACTGTGCACTTTAAATAGTTGAATTGCATGGGATGTGGATTCTATCTCAATATAACTGTTATATTCACAGAGGGGCCATAAAAGAATTGAAGGCCCAGTCTCAGAGAGATATGTGCTCAGGCACATTTAAAGCAGCATCATTCGCAACAGCCAAAAGGCGGAAGCAACCCAGCTGTCCAGTGGCCTTTGCCACATTATACAGCCTTGAAAAGGGAGGAGGCTCTGACACATGCCACAGCACTGAGAACATTGTGTTAAGTGAAATAAGTCAGCAACGAAATGACTAATGTCGTATGGTTCTACTTATATGAGGTACCTGGCATAGTGAAATTCACAGAGACAGAAAGTAGGATGGAGGTTTCCAGGGGCAGCGGTGGTGATGGTGGAGGTGGAGGGGGGAATGATGTGTTGTTTAGTGGACACAGAGTTTCAGTTTTGCAAGATAGAAGGAATTCTGGAGAGTGGTTAAACAACAATGAGAATGTAATGAACACTACTAACTAGACACTTTAAGTGGTTAAGAGGGTCAATTTCATGTGTATTCCAGCACATTTTTTTAAAGGCAAAGGAGCAAGGTGGTGGTTCGGTGGTGGTTCGTGTACACCATTTCAGGGAAGCCGCAGCCTGGAGTTCTGTGAAATTTCAAGGGAACCATAGTAAATGTGCTTCCAGAATGTGGTGTAGTTTTAGAAGAAGGTAATGGTTATATTATATCTCAAGTTCTCAGGGATAAGAATTACAAGACAGTGACTCCAGATTTTTCTGCTGTTGATACAAATGCATTCATATATTTATTGGTTCACTTATTCAACAAAAACCGATTGGGTGCCTACTGTCCTGTAGCCGTGGTGTTAGGTGCTGGGGAGACAGTGGTGAGGCATCACTCCCCGCCACGCCCCCCAGCATGGGTCTCACAGTCTGATGGGTTGAATCAATTGGTAGAGAGCATGAGTCAGCCATGCAAACGTCCAGAACATCCAGACATTTCTTTCATGTTCCTTCATAGAGTCTTCCATGAACACCGTAATCATCACCACCACAACCATCACGACAATCTCTGGGCATTCTCACACCCTTTCTATGACTGGATTCGATTGCTCCCGCCCCAACCTTCTCCTCCCACTTCTTATATTACAAGCCTGCTGTGGACACGTCAGTCTTACTCATCTTGTATTCTCTCTGAAAGTATATCTGCTATAAAATGCCTTCGTAGCTAACAAACTGCCTCACACACAGCACCTCAATAAAAATTCTGTGAACTGCGCTGACATAGCCCTATCCCTGTGACCAGAAGAAGGACTGCTGGTGTCAGGGTCCTGCAATCATCCTGACTACCAAAGCAAATCACAATACGGCAAGGAGGTTTCCAAACAACAGATCGGAGAGGCAATTTTTAAATGCCGTGTTGACCTAACCATGCTTCTTCCTTGCATCGTGTAGATCTGGGAACCTTTTTTATGAAAGTTTTCCCTAAGTAAAAATACAAATTCTACAATGACTGTAACGCTATCATACATGAGATTTACTTGCATGTGCAAGTTTGTTTGTGAATTTAGACCTCGTACTGGGCCTAAATGCATTTAACTGATGGCCTGTTGGTTGACTTACATAGTTATCAGATTCAGATCAGAAGTATCTAGAGTGGGGCGGGGAGACAAGAATCAACAGGGCAGTTCCTGGAGTTATTGAGAGTCAGGACCATGAATAATATCTTATTATCATTGTCTGTTAGAAGAATCTGCAATTGAAGGCCTCTACATCAGAATTATGCATTCAGATACAGCTATTTAACAAAAACTTGCTGTGTGCTAAGTCCCTACTCGTATGTTATTTCATTCATGCTTCATAATCAGTTTCTGATGGTGCCCATTTACTAGCCCATTTTACAGATGACAACACTGAGGACAAAAGCGGTTGGAGGATTCCCCAGTATGTCACAGCTTTCAAGTCCCATGGTCTTTACATATACTATGATACCTCAATTTTGAATATTTTATGGATTTAAGAGACTTAAAAAAAAGAACCTGCAAATAGTCTGTGTTGCCGAGGAGTTGCTGTTTCTCTGTCTGGGAAGCCTTAGCCCTGCTGGCTTGAACTTTGAGTTTCTCTTACACATCAGCCCCTGGAAGCGAGCGAGCAAATGCTGATGCCACGGGAACAGCAGCTGACAGACTCACTCAGGGCGGGTGCACTCAGGCCGCTCTGACACGCTCGTCCAGTCCACTGTCCACGTGAAACCATGTTCAGCAGGACCAGGGCCACCCAGGTCTGCCAGTGCAAGTTGTTCTTCCCTGATTAATGAAGGTTTAATGTCCAAGGTTATAAAGTGCTGGGAGGGGGGAGGGAAGTTGCTAATCTAGGCAGTCTTTGGTGACTAAAACGTAAACAGCTCTGCTTTAGGCCACAGAGGGAGTGACACAGACCCTCGGGGCCCCTGTCCTGGGACTCCAGACAAGTCACTTGCCTTCTCTGAACCAGAGCTCCCTTATCCAAAAGTGGGTAATCTCAGAGAGGGTTCAGATTGGAGATATCTGTAAAAAGAACTAGATGTATCATAGAATCTCAAAAAAATCAGCTATTGTTATTGTTGTCACTGTCACAATAAGAATAGTTAGTACTAGGAGCAGAAGTGAAACTATTTTCACCATGCGGCTTTCAGTGGGTGGAATGTTTTACTCACTGTTCGGACCACCCAAGTCTTGACCCCCACCAGCTGTCACTGACCCCACTCTCCACTCTTCCATCGCCACCCACCTCTACTTCCTCCCATTCTTCTCTGACAAAATGAAAATCTGATAAAATGCTCCCCAGATCCGGTCATCCTGACCTGATGAATCAAGCACCAGGTGCATGACTAGGCACCAGGTGGAGATGGGAAAACCGGAGGGTGTGCCTTTGGGGGGCAAGAAGAGTCAAGAGTGCTAAAGGGAGCTTCACCTGGCCTAGCCCTCCACCTGGTCTAGCCCTCCACCTGGTCTAGCCCTCCACCTGGTCTAGCCGGAGAAGCGAATGGACTCTCTGCCGTCTTCCATGTCTCCAGGAGTTAGGACAGGCCTTAGCCGAGACTTCCCCAGACAAATAAGCCTCAATTTTGTTTCAAATATTTTAATTTCCTTTAATCACCACATTCAATGTCTAACACTGTCCACTTCTAGGAGCTTTCTGAGCCTCAACTCTCTGTAGATAACCTGGTTCTGTGCTACCTTCTCCTTCATTTCATCGACATTCCTCTTGTCCACCCATGCATCCTAGTGTCACGCGCAATACCGTTGAGAACTTCAGCACTCTGCATTTTGTGAGTTATCCCAAGGGAGTGTCTTCCTGAGAATTTATGCTTTCCGGTAATCGTGGTCATTTCATTATTTTCAGATTCCTCCATAATGTTTATTTGCCACATTCATTATTTGACTCAGGAAGCATGCAATACTTTTACAATATTTACTTTCTCTTAGTTCGGATTTTGCTTGAATGCTTAGGAGAAAACCTGTGGAATGAACCTATACCGAGATAGCGCTGTAGCTAGGGCAGCTGATGGCTTAGATCAATCACTTTGACTTTTATTCTAGTCTTTACCAACTTTAAGACAAAACTGTCTAGATTGAGAATGAATGAGAAATAAAGTAAAGGCAGTGGGTTCTGGCATTAACAACACCAGGGAGCCCAGCTTGTTTTGGGGGGCACTGAGATGGAGTTTGGAGGGAGGGGCTTTGAGTGCCTACTGTATGCAGGTGCTCTACAAACTTATTTAATACTCTTCTGAAGTTGGGATTCCACTTTACAGAGGATGAACTTAAGGGTCAGAGAAACAGAGACAACCTTGGCCAAGGTCATGCATTTTTTAAGTGCTGGAGCTAAGCTAACATCCTTCCCGGTTTCCCTTTGTGGACTCCAGAGCTCGGTCATTTATTAGCTGAACGTCTTAGGTGAATTCCCCTAATGCTCTGTGCCTCCGTTTCCTAACCAGCAAAATGAGGCGTCTGGAGTTAGAGCTACGTGGTCTCCAGACGGTCCGTGCGGCTTTCACATTCTATGCATACAGTGAGTATGTGAGCATGATTAGAAGGATTGGCTGTTTATGAGCCAATCAGAGGTATTGGATGAACACCTCCCCACCAGGCCAACGTGGAAAGGGGAGGGCAAAAGTTAAAAAAAAAAAAACAAACACCCTAAACCACACACACACACACAAAACAAATTTGATGAGAAGTCTATAAAAGCTGACTCTTCCCGAAGATTCGTCCTATTTGGCAGCTGCTGCCTCACCCACAGCTTCTGATCTCTAAGGGGACGCTCCTATCCCGAGGTGTAAGTAAAGGAACTTCTTTTGTCTACTTGGACTGCACCAGAGAGTAAGGGGTTAATGACCACTTGTAGGGCAAAACGTGTGTTTGCTTTTGTTTTCAGAAAAAACTGACGGTGGCTGAAAATGTGCTAATCTGCTGAAATGCTTGTTTTTCCTTATACCTGTCCCGGCAGCAAACTGCTCAAGTCTGCTGCTGGTCACCAGTGTGACCTGTCTGGGGCTCTGCGGACTCTGGGCCTGGGAAAATCAACTTCAGCGCTCCCATTCAGTTAGGTTCTACTCAGTTTTCGAGATCCCTGCTCCTTCCTGCTCTTTCCATAACCACTGCTTATTTGGATGACTTATTTATATATCTATCGCCTTCTGTCACTTGCTCCATTCTCTTCCCACACCAACTAGTATTAGCACAGAAGTTTCTTCGTCACAGAAATGGACACTGACATGTGTTACCTTTGACTTTCACCCATTGCTCGGATGAGGGAATGGAACCGGCTTGGAAACGTCCCAGAGCAGAGTTGCCATTTGATTATAAATTCTCCAACCCTCCACTTGTCTGATACTTTCTATAGCAACACTCCCTACTGGCACCGAACACCTCAAAGACTTTGCACCTTCAACTAGAGTCCAAAGCTGCCGATCTGTTTTGGTGCATTTGTTTCGCTCTCTGAAAAACAGCATGTTGTGAAGACGTGCTGCCTTTTAAAATAAGCTTGACTTTAAATAGCTACCTAGGGCTCCATTAGCTGGTTGGGACCCAGCGGGGACTCAAGCCCAGCTGCCATCATCGCTTCAGCCACGGGGGTAGCTGGGGAAGACTGAGGCCCGGGCTGGAGCCAAGGTGCAGGTGGGGCCAGGGAACGGAGTGCGGCTGCGAGCAGTTCCTTTGACTTACTTGCCAGTTTAGAGGAAAGAGCAGCACTCTCTTTCTGGGCTGCTGCACATGCCTTCAGAGGCACCGGGGCTCAGGCTGGCTGGGAGCATCTCACCGTACTTGTCACTGTGGCACAGGGATGGGAAGCGAGGCTGTGAGCATCTTCCCGCATCCATACATAAAAGGGCTGCTCACGGTGCCTGGCAGTCACAGGCTTTCGATGAATAACCCCTCTGTGTCTGTCTTCTTGAAAATCCATTGGCTTTGCACGTGGAGAAGGAAATGGACTCCACTGCCTCACATGTCTCCAGAAGTTGAATATTCATATTTTACAGATTATTACCTCTTCATAAGACCTCTTCTAGGAAGGCAGAAAGGACCACACTATAGGGTTCCATCTGTTATTTTGCTGAAGGAGGATTGGAAATAGGATTCCAAGTCATAAACCAGTAGGGTGTGATTTATGATCCCAGAACATCACAGTGTAGAAGAGGCATCAAACGTACTCCTCGTGGGCCTCTGTGTCCTCCCTTTTAAACTTGGCAGGGTTGGTCGAGATCACTCTGAGGTCACGTGGAGCTCTGTTTTTCTGTGGTTACCTTCTATGCATACATGGGCATACTCACAACCTTCTCGTAGATCTGTGCATATGTTACCTGCTAGTATATTACGTATGATAAGTTAAATAATGTATAAACCTGTTTATTAAGAACTCAGACAGTGTGGCTCAGTGGGTTGGGCATTGTCTCACAAAAGCAAAAGTTCAGCTGGTTCGATTCCTGGTCAGAGCACACACCGGGGTTGCAGGTTTGGTCCCCAGTTTGGGGTGAATATGAGATGTTTCTCTCTCACACCGCTGTTTCTCTCCTTCTTTTTCTCCCTCCCTTCCCCTCTATCGAAAATGAAATAAAATAAAATAAAATTTAGAAAGTGAAATGTGAGAGTCACTTCGCCCCATCTTATTCCCCAGCGGTAACCCCAGGATGGTTCTTCTTTGCTTATATAGACGTAGAAATAGTATGTGCATATAACACTTTTTTAATTAAAAAAGAATGATATTACACACTGCACACTTCTCTGTAACTCGATTTTTTCACTTAATAATATAACATAAACAACTTCCAATCACACTTCAAAGAATGTTGACTTGAGACCTCAGTGAGCAGAGGCTTTGGGGCATGGCAATCATTCTCTACCGTTACCCACTCCCCCTGGCCTCCCGTCTCCCGGTGGTGAACGTTGGCCTCTGACCCTGTTTTATGATTAACAGACAGCTAACATTTGTGCTGATGTGGTGCGGACCTTTAATCCTTCTGTAGAAGTTTAACTCCCCGTGAACAGATTTGGTTTGATTCGACCTTTTCTCTATTTGTTTTTCTGGTTGAGTCAGCACACTCGGCCTGAAGAAAATAGCTTGGGAGTAAATAGAAATGTGGAAATCCCTTAGGTAATGAAAAAAAAATTAAAGAGAAGTAATAATAATACCTTGCATTTTCATAAGGCTTTATAAAGCACCTTCATGTTTATCATGCGATTTGATAAATTTATTTTGAGCAAACACAACGAGTAGAGTGCTCACAGGTCGCATTTGATACATTTGACAATGAGACAACAAGAGCAGATATTATTGCCAGTTAATCCATAATAAACTAAGACCCAGAAATTACCAATTAGCCCATGGTCCCAGCTAGGGGTGAAGCAGAGCTGGCCCTTGAACCCAGGTCTGTTTGTTTTTCTAGCAGCGAACCTCTGTGTGAACGCGTCGGGTGCTTAGGAATTGGTAATGACAGTGGTGTGGGAATAATGATCCACAGCCCAGGGATTTGGGATTCTCTGAGGGTGTCATCACCAAGTACTCTGGGGGTGTCCTCAAGCACATGAGAGTCACCCAAGGCTGATTCCTTCCACTAAGCTCACTCTTTTCTTGAAAGAGAGGAGCACTGCCCCTCATCCCAACTTTTGACTTATTAGCTGTTTGTACTTGAACAAATAATTAAACTCTCTTATACTCTTTACTTATCTATTACATGGAAGGGGGCAATTCCTGCTGCCTTCTGGGATTATTGTGGGAAATAAATTAGGTAGTACATGCAAAAACAATTAGCAGAGCGCTGGCAGTAAATGACAGTTTTCTTTTATTATTGGCCTATTTTTTCCTTTAGTTTCATTAAGAAAACATCTCTACTATTTGGTACACGTCACCTCCTCTGTGCAAATACCTAAACCGAGAGAGAAAAATTTGCACTTTGGCCTGAATGTCCCCAACTTCAGGTTGGCTTTTATCTGCGTGAAGATCGAAAGGCCAGGTCCAAAGCTAATAAGCGCTGACCACAATATTAGAACTGGTATACACTGAGGGGCAACACCAGGTGCCTGGGATGTGAGGAGCCTCGGAAGATCATCTTCTCTAGAGACTGTTGCTCACTAGTGTGTCCTGGTTCCCCAGGGACCGCACTGTGCTTTCATTCTTTTCAGTTAAGGCAAGAACTACTGTTGAACAAACAGTGGCCCCAGGGAGAGTGGTATCCATTATTCTTTCTCATGAATTAGTTCAGTGGCCATCAGTTTCTTACGTCAAGGGACAGGGTTTTGAGAACCTGCCTTAAAGGGACGCAGAAAATGTGAAAAAGTCAACTTGCCATGAGAGAGAACAGGGTAGGAGACTCTGCTTCACTCTTGCTGGGACCTTGGGCAAACCGGGAAATGTCTCTAAATCTTAGCTTGCTCATTATCTAATGAAGATACTACCTGGGTTGGTTACCTCACTGCTGAATGGGTGAAATGAGAACCCAGGTGCCCTTGGACTTCCAGAAAGTAGAATGTGGGCGCAAGGCCTCTATCCTGTGTGTAAGTGTATGAGGGGGAGAGGAGGCCATGGAATTGGATAGCAAATTGGTCAAGATCATCTTCACTGTGATCTGTCCTCCTTGATAGCTCAACCTATGCAAAATCACTCTTTCTAAGAAATAACAGCCCTGTGAGCTTGCCTTTTCAAGATTAGCCCAAAGTGGCAGCTGAACGGGGTAATGAGCCCCTTCAGGGTACCACTGCTAAGGATGTCATTTGGGTAGGTGGTCTTTGAGCCAGAGTCTTCCCTCACTAAAGGAGTGAGGCTAAGAATTACTGGAACAGGGACCAACATGTGACTTCAGCACCCTCAGAGCCTATGGGGACATTCAGCCCAGGGACACTTCAGAAAAATCCCCTCCGTTGGCCTCAAGTGGTCTCATCAGTGTTTGAATACAGGAAAAAGGAAGCATGCCCCTCGCCCTGTAGGTTCCAAAGCTGAAGGGAGGTTAACTTCAAGGCCAAGAGGTGGTTTCTCCTCTCAAGCTGGTAGCCTAGAGAATTGTATGGTGGGTTGTAGGCTAATGGAGCAAAGTGGAGAATGGTCACAGAGGTCAAAAGCCCCACTGTCCTGGCCTCAAGCCATTCAGAGCACCTGACGGCACCAGGAATACATGGAATAGAGAGACAGAAACTGCTGCGGTGCCGTCTATCTGTCAGATTTGAGTGGGCCGCTAATTAGCTGGTTCAGTCTCAGGATCAGTGATCCCAAAGGTCTCCTGGAAGACATTCTATTTAGGATCAGCGGAAACATTTAGCACCGCACCTTCATCCGTTATGGCTCATTGTTACTACTTAGGTTAAGGGGGAGACACCCCCCAGACCTCGTTTGTTTATACACTTGTGAAAATGGGCCAGAAATGGCAGAAGGTCTGTACAGCTTGTCTGCACACCCCAGCTGCCTTGGTCGTGAGTCCCTCTGAGCCACCCACAGTTCTGATCAGGACGCTCCTGTACTCCTTTTCAGACCTGTCACCATGGCCCACCAATTCCCAGCTCTCACACAAGAGCAGAAGAAGGAACTCTCAGATATTGCCCAGCGCATCGTTGCCAATGGGAAGGGGATCCTGGCTGCCGATGAGTCTGTAGGTGAGTGCAAGAAACACCATACAACACCCATACTTTGGCTCGTACACTCAGCAAAGGCAACGTGGTCATCATATTCCTTCCCTCTAAGAGGAGTAAACACTTATGCACACAGGAGTGGGAGCAGAACACTTTGTAATCATAGACCTCTTGAGTCCTGTCATTCCAGTTGGCAGATCTCTGAAAACCCAGGACAGAGGCTTACACCTACCATTTGAAGGCCCCCAGCCAGAGGTCATTTGAATCCAGGTTATGGCAAGACCAGGAACTCAGTAACCAGAAGGAGGTCAGATATATAGCCCTCTACTGCTAATGAGAAGTCGGTTTAAAGTCAGCCAACAAAGAGCAGAGAGGGCAGGGAAGTACCTGCATCTGGCAGAGGGGAGGGCCTGTGCCTGAGGAAGCCCAAGATGGTACAAGGCAGGCCTGTGGCAGGCCTGCACACTCCCATAAGACCACAGCAGCTGGAGAAGTCAATGGCCAGATTGAGGGTTGAACCAGCAGCGAGCTGGGGAGGGGATGAGGGCCGTACTTACCCACCGGGACCCAGTGGTGGCTCCCACCCTGACACAGACATGCCCAGCCCATAGTCTTCCTGAATGGCATCCTGACAGCAGCCAAGATCATTCCTGGGAAGACGAAAAAAGAGGCAGGAGTTCTGAAGATCTGAACAGAGAAGAGAGTCTTGCTGTCCTTCCTGGTGAGGGTCGCTGAGATGGTGTGCAGGAAAGCTGGGCTTGTTCCTTATACCGCCTTCACCTGCCCACCATAGGCACCATGGGAAACCGCCTGCAGAGGATCAATGTGGAGAACACAGAAGAGAACCGACGGCAGTTCCGAGAGATCCTCTTCAGCGTGGACAACTCCATCAGCCAGAGCATTGGGGGTGTGATCCTGTTTCATGAGACCCTCTACCAGAAGGACAGCCAGGGCAAGCTGTTCAGAAACATCCTTAAGGAAAAGGGCATCGTGGTCGGGATTAAGGTGAGTACTTCCACTCCCCTCGCTTCTGCTGCACTCAGCCAAGCGCCCAGCCCAAGGGCTGGGGCAGGGCCACCACTCTGAACATTTCT
>PVKM010048965.1:0-11047 GCA_004027735.1 Carollia perspicillata
TTGTTGACTGTATAAAGGAGCCCCTGTACGCACCTCTGGGGTTTGGGGGCAGCCGTGCACCCGGGGTGAGGAGGTGAGAGCCGGAAGGGGGTTTCTGAGCAACCCCAGGGGGCTGCCTCCTGTCCCTGGGCAGACGGGGCCGGAGAGCGGCTGGGGACGCTCTGAGACTGCGCCCCGGAATCCCAGTTCCCTCCCTTCCCAGAAACCTCCCCTCAGGGAATTTATTTAAACTCTTGCTTTCTCGGTTTCCTCCTCTATAAAAAGGGGGATGCTACAAATATTGACATCTTAGGGGTGTTCTGCGGACGGGGAGGCCGGTGAAACAACTTGCCCGGGTCCACGCAGAGCTGTCGGAGGGGCGCGCCGCTGGGCGCTGGGCAGCGGTCTCGGCCAGCAGTCCGGGCTCCCGTGCGCTGACAGGCGGGGTCCGAGCCGACTGCCCACTGAGGAGCGGGCGAAGTCGGTGTCGAGAGGGGAGGTGACGGAGCTCCCTCGTCCCCAGATGACTGGAGTGCTGGCTTAGCGCCCGATGCCTGGCCTTTCCTTGGGAAGCCGGGGAGGCAGGCCCCACTTCTGGAAGTCCCCGCATCCTCCTGTGCACGCTCCTCGTTTAGCAGTCAGGGACCTTGCCGTTTAACAAAACCCCTGGGCCTCCCAGACGGCCCTTGTCTCCCCGCCCCCGCCCCGAATAAAGATGCCACTGATGTGAAGTGATGTCCCGACTCCGGAGACTGTAAAACGTGCTCCTACACTTGACTAAACATGGTCAGCTTTCAACGTGGGGCCGACTAGCAAAGAAAACATTTCATTGTAAACATCTCATACAGTTGTAACTATGTGCATAACCAAGACGCCATCAATCAGTCTCTTGTCTCAGGTGAGTCCGCGAACTCGGAAGGGGGGTGCCTGACTGAGGAGCAACCCAGCTGTGCTGTCCCGGCAACCCTGACGCTCGACTGTCTCTGCCACCAGAGGTCAGTGCCCGTCACTCTATCATCCGTAAATGGTGGAGTGCACGCACGAGCCTCCCTGAGCGTCTGGCTGCTCTGAAGCTCAGTGACGGCGACTGCAGACCCCCAGAGACGATTCTCCCCTAAGCAAGTCAGAGTGGCGTTTCTCAGCTTCTGTGCCACTATCTGTCCCCCCTCTTTTCATACATTTCCCCGCAACGGACCCATCCCCGGGGAATGAAAACCACAGGTGCACACACACCGCCTGTCTGTGCATGCACCATGGCCCTGTGCGTGTCCAGGCTGGCCTGTCTCGCTCTGCATCTCAGTCTGGGGACACGTTCCGAAAAGGCTGTACTTTGGAAAATGCTTACAGGTGAAGGAGGGGCGGCCAGGACAGAATGGGCCGCTGGGGAGGAAGGAAGTAGGCAGGTGGGGGAGGGGCAGGGCAGGTGGACAAAGCCGCCAGGGGACACCTGCGTCGCCGAAGAGTCTGTGACAGCTGACACAGAAAGAGGGCGGCCAGGAGACAACAGAGGAGATTCTTTGAGTGCCAGGATGACAGGTGTGTTGACCACAGACAAGCTGCCGGACACTGCCCTCCTCCAGAGCGCATCTGTGGGCTGGGTTTCCACGTCACGTACGTTTAAGGCAGTGAGTCCCGATAAACGCGCAGGGAGACGCGACGGCTAGAACAGTACAAAACCTGGAAGGCGAAGACAGGACGGTGGGCGGGCACTGCTCTCCTCTCTTTGCACACTCTGACCCCTCTGTTCCTGTAAAGGAACTCCCGTCGCCCCCTCATCCACAGGGCTCCCTTTCTGTGGTTTCAGTTACCGACGGTCAACCAGGGTCTGAAAACGTTACATGGAAAATTCCCGAACTAGATAATCCGTCACCTTTAAGCTGTGCGCCATTCTGAGTAGCACGGTGCAATGTCACACCAGCCCCGCTCTGACCTGCCGAGGGTGGAACGCCTCCCTCTGTCCAGCGTCCCCCCACTGTGGACATCCACCGGGTGTCTTGAACCGTATCCCCTGTGGGTAATGAGGGACTGCTGTATAAGCCTTTACTGAACTCACTGAGGTACCGAAACACTTTGAGCACCTACTATGTGCCAGCCACAGCAGGCACTGGAGCACAGCCTCGCAGAGAGGGTGAGATGTGGGGCCGGCCACGGTGGACTTGGTGAGACTGGCAGGGTGCAGACGGGACGCGGAGAAGGCCTTGCTCCAAAAAGTGGTAACACCTGGAGGCACAGAGCCGAGAGGGCACACACCGAGACCGGGAGAGACACTCAGAGCAAACTATGCCCCCAGGCCCAGTCCAGCCCTTTTCTGTATGCACAGCTGTACTGGACTGGTCTGGTCCCCAGCTGCCACCTGCCTCGCTGCGGCACAGGCGAGCTGAGAGACGATGCCAGAGACCGAGACCAGCTGGCCCTCTGCAGAAGCTGGGGGACACCTGGTCCGGGGCCTTGTTACTTGGAGAGGCGTCTGGGAGGCAGGAGCACCTGGGGGTCTGGCAGAAGCACAGACACTCTGGTCCCACCCCAGAGCCACGGAGCAGCAACCTGCCTCCTGAAAAGGTCTCTGGTGATATTTACGCCCAGAAAGCTCTCCTGCCACTGGTGTGTGGGGCTGGGAGGAGGCAGTGAGACCGCAGATGACGAAAAGCAGGTGCTTACCCTGTACAGAGTCGGGGGAAAGCAGTAAACGATTTTCCCACAAAGGAGCGGAGCCATCGGCCCACGCTCCAGGAAGGTCCCTCGGTCACACCGTGACCGTCTGCAGGGCTGACATCAGGATCCGCGCAAAGACCCGGACGATGCAGGGGACGCTACCAGACGGCTCCCTCCTTCTTCCCAGGAGCAAATGACATTTTGAGACATGACTCCAATTTCACTAATGCTTCCGATTCACTCCAACAAATACAGCATCAGTTATAATATATCAGGAAACAGAAAAACACTTAGTAACAAGATATCAGGAGTCGTGCGCTGCCATGCACACCAAATGTATCTCCCTCTAAGTAATGCTTCCGGACCGCGATGCATAAATTATGACAGTATCTGGATAAGGAGGAAGTTTAAAGATTCAATGAGGATCAACTCATCAGCTATCTATTATGCAGGCTGCTAACACATCAGTTCACAGGATATTTAAAGGTGTGGTGTCTTATGTTAGAATTTTTTCCCCTCAAAATAAACGCATGATTCTGCTTGATACTCAGCTTTTCCGTATTGTGGATGAATAAGCAATCTAAAGTTAAAAAAAAAAAAAAACCCAAAGCAGCATTTTAGACAACAGGCCAACACCACCCCTTCTCCTCACAGCTTCTGAGCAATCACTTAACACTCTGCCTCCTTAACCATCTAGAAAAGTCCGACAGGGGTATCTGCGGGACGCGGCAGCTTTAATGCAACGACAGCAACACAGACAAAGACAGACGAGCGAAAAGGGGAAATTCCCTGCCTTCAGCGCTCAGGCTTCCTGCGTTACATTCACTCCACTGGCAGGAGCCAGGCAAAGGAAATAAGGCTTATGTATCCGTTCTGAGCCATGACACACAATTAAATCACTAAATCTCAAGTAAGAAAAGAACCTATCAAACCGTGTGTTGAGAGGAATCTCCCTGTTAACATTCATTGATGAAGGCCGGAATTCACTACAGCAGTTAAGAGAGAACCGTTGGTAACACTCACAGAAGTTAATAACACTTCCTCAAGGTTTACACGCTGTACTCAACCTCCCTGTATGGACTATTTCCTTTAATCCTCAAAATACCTGGATACAGCTCCATCTCATAAATGGGGAAACTAAAGCACAGAGAGGTTGGGTGACTTGTCCAAGGTCACACAGCTGCGTCAGAAGGGGAGCTATGGTTTGAAGCTGGGCCTGGGTTCCCACCGTAACCGTGGTAACTCTCTGATGGCACCTTTCCTCCACGTTCCCTTGGTGCCCAGGTGAAGCTGCAAAGATGCTGAAGGGCAGTGGGCTCTCATGGTTACTAACATCGCAGACAAAGAAAATCCCCTATGATTTAGATATTCAAAATCTTAATGGGAAGTAGGGGGGCACACCATACTGCCCTGTGGACAGTGGCCAAAATTTGACTTGTGATACCATAAAGGAATAATGAGGCAGATTTCTCAGTAGGATAAAATGCAAAGGAAGTCCCAGGAAAATTCTGCAATGTGTATCATGCAACTGCTTGTTACCAGTAAATATGGATGCAGACCTTTAGTGCTCATTACTATGAATGCATTATTTTCCAGCTAAGATGTGTGTGGAATGCTACAGGGAATCTCAGGCAAAATAAACATAGGCGCTGGCCTAACACTACCTACCGGGCTACCATTCTCACGGTGGCTGGGCATATTATTTAAGGAATTGGCTGCCTGTACGTGGGCAGAAGCATTAGCGGGTAAAGTTGGCGCAAGCACCCCCACGGCACATTCTTTGCTCCGGGAGCTCCACTGTGCCAATACTCCTTGTGGAAAAAGGGAAGTTCCCTGAGTAAATCATGCATGCAGACAGCGTGTGAGTCCTTCGAATTCCTCAAATTGTCAAGCACCTCATACGGGGTTCTCGTCTCACTCGGAGCTCATTCTCTTCCACTTGCACCACTGATTTTGCCAAAAGTCAAGCTACTCCCTTCCAAATTTTTAAGTTTCAAAGACAGACCCAGGTAAAACCTTGTATCCCATTTTCAACACTAATTTTGCCAAAGAACAAACCATTCCCTTTACGTTTTTAATAGCTTCAAAAGAAGATCCAGATGAAGAAAGAAAAACAAAACAAAACGGGGCGGGGGCGGGGTAACCCAGAGAGAGGAGAACAGACGGCAGGAATGAAGGAGTGACAGTCCCCTGAACTCCGAACCAAGTCACTCGGCGGCTCCAGGTCTCCCCATTTAACTTTCCCTGTTCACGACAAGACGACACACCCTGGCGGCGGTATTTTCGCAAATACACATCAGGGGACAGTTCGCGTTCTTCACAGGGATGGACCGTAAGGAGAATTTGGGGGCTGCCCCTGCGGCATTACAGGCACTCACTACCGCACGACACCTGGCTCTCTTTCGGGTTCGGCTGGTAAGGACAAAAGGAGCGACCATCCTGGAACCCCGCTCGGCTTCCCCTGCGGAGGCACCGCGGGCCACTGCAGACGCGCCCTGCCAGCCCCGCGCCTCCGTCGCCGGCCGCCCGGCACACCGGCCCGGTGCGCGGCGGGATGCGCGGCCTCCGGGGCGTGGGGAGCCGGCGGCCCGGCCCCCGGGCGCGGGAGCGGAGGAGCGTCCCGGCGGGGGGCACTCACCTTCTTCTTCCAACTCGAATTTCTCCAGCATGCCGGCTTCCGCGGGTCCGGGGGCTGCCGCCAGCGCCGCCTGAGGAGGAAGAGGACAGGGATCAGCATGCGCTCGGGGGCGCTCGTCCCCGCGCGGGGCGGGGGCGCGGGGACGCGGGAGTCGGGGCGGCGGGGAGGGACGGGGGCGGGCTCCACGGCCCCGCGGAGCGCTGCGGCCTCACCCCGAGCCGCCGCCGGGAGGAGGGGCCTCGGCGCGCGGACGGGAAGGAACGGGACGCGGCGCGGCCCAGACCCGCGCCCCTCCCCGAGTGGAACGGCCCGCCCTCCCCTGCCGGCGGCTTTGGTACGGACCGGCGGAGGAAAACGCGTGGGAAGAGGACCCCGGCGCCCCAGAGGCTGGCACGTCCCCTCCAGCCGCGGCCCTCGTCCCTTGTCCCCGCCCGGCCGCGCGGCCATGAGCGGAGGAGGCCCGCGTTCTCATCGCCGCCTCGCCCTCCCACGCCACCGCGCACCTCCGCTCACCTCCCCCGCACCCGCGGCCCGCGCGTTCCCGCGGGTTTAACCTGCGCAGGTGCGGCCTGGGCCAGCCCGGGGGTGGGGCGCGAGGGGCGCGCCGCGTGGGGGTGGGGCGCGGGGGCGGGGCGACGCCGGAGCGGGGGGCGGGCCCAGAGGGGAAGGCTCGGCTGGTGGGCCAGGGTGACGGCACTTCTTTTTTAAATTTTAGGTGAAACTGCCCATCCCCCTCGCGTACCCAAAAGAATTGCTCTTCGGGTCCCAGGCACTGTGCTCGCGTTTTGCGGCTGCCACTGTTACCAGCCACGGGAGTCTTAATTCGCTCGCTGGCCGACCGACAACTCCCTTCTTTGCGTGGGCCGCTGCCAAAAGCTCGCACAAATCTAAACCTGGCCCTGGCCACTCTGTCGCCCTGCGTCTGGTATCTGAGACTCTCCTATCGCCAGCTCAGGTTGGCAGGCAGCGCGGCTGGCAGCCGAGCGCCAGCCGCCGGGGAGGGCAGCGCAGCCGGCCAGGGTACAGGCACCCCACTCCGGAGGCTCTGCTGTGCGACTGCCAGTTTCTGCCTCATCTCCAGGGGGCCCTCAGCTCGGACCCCAGTGCCAGGGCCCTGATAATGAGCTTAGCTCGCCGGTGCTGATTGGGGCTGTCACGGGCCCCTGGCCTCTCGATAGGAACTTGGTTTTATCGCGCTTACAAAACCAGCCGGGAGAAGGAAGTACTGAAATCTCCTGTGGGCTTTCTTTTTGCTCCGTCATCTCAGTCGGGCCAAACCCTGAGTCTTAAGCTTCTTCTGAGACAGAAGCGGGTGGAGAGATAGGGGGAAGAAAAAAAGGACAAAATGCATTTTGTCAGAGGATGGATCGTGAAAAGCTACAGCTGTGTCATGCTTGGCAGCCAAAGGCTGCATGCGTTCCTTCTAAGTTCAGTGGATAAAGCAAGGGTGTCTGCCTTCTATCCCTTTTCGACATAGTACTGGAAGTTCCAGCTGCTGCAATAAAGCAAGAAAAATTAACAGCAGGCATACAGATTGCAAAGGAAGACACAAAACCATTCCTCTTTGCAGATGACATGGTTTTCTGCACAGAACGTCCCAAGGAATCTAAAAGTGAACGAACAAACACCTCCCCCACGCCCTGCAAACTAGAACTAGTGAGTTCGGTGTGCGATACCAGATCAACACACAACAATCAATCTCATTTCTATATACTAGCAATGGATGTGTAGAAAACTGATATTAAAAACAATACTATCCCTGGCTGGTGTAATTCAGTGGATTGAATGCAGGCCTGCGAACCAAAGAGTCGCTGGTTTGATTCCCAGTCAGGACACTTGCCTGGGTTGTGCGAGCCAGGACCCTGGTGGGGGGGGGTGCGTGAGAGGCAACCACACATTGATGTTTCTCTCCCTCTCTTTCTCCTCCCCTTCCCCTCTGTCTAAAAATAAATAAACAAAAATTTTTTTTTTAAAACTATACAATGGCTGCAAAGGAAATTAAAGACTTAGTGATACAATGAAGGAAACGTACAAGATCTGTAGGCTGAATGTGACAAAAGGCGGATGCAATACAGAGGGACCTAGACAAAAGCAGAGGCGCTGCATGTTTAGGGACTGCCCGGGAGACCCAACACAGCGAAGATGTCAGTTCACCCCCAAACTGATCTCGAGGTTTCATGCAAATCCTATTGAAATTCCGATCAGTTTTTTTTTTTTTTTAGACAAGCTTAGTTGAACATTTATAAGGAAACACTCAGGTTCTAGAATAGCTAAAGCCGTCTTGAAAACGAAGAATGAGCAGGGAGGACTCGCTTGATACTGAGGCTTACCCCAGAGCTGCAGCAGTCAGGACCGTGCATGCCGTGTGTGATTTCACTTACACAACGCAGAGTTTAAAGAACAAAGTAAATGAACAAAACATAAACAGATTTGTAGCCACAGAGAGCAGCCTGATGGTTGCCGGAGGGGCGGAGGGGTGGCGGGCTGGGTGGAAAAGGGGAAGGGATCGAGAAGCACAGACCGGTGGTTACAGAGCAGTCACGGGGGTGTAAGTCCAGCAGTGGAATAGGGTCAGCAGTCCTGTAATAACCATGGACAGGGCCAGGTGAGGACTGGAAACATCGGGGAGAACACTTCGAAAAGTATATGACTGTCGAACCACCATGCTGCACACCTGAAACTGATACAAGATAACACTGAATGTCAAGTGTAATTGAAAAGTAAGATAAAAAAAAGACTACAGAGCATTGGCAGAGGGATGGACATGCGATCAATCGAAACGGAGAATCTGACCCACACGTGTGCGTCCAGCTGATGTCTGCAAAGGTGAACAAGCAACAGTGCTCGAGCCACTGGACGCCGACGGGCAAAAAAATGTGCCTCCCGCCCTCTACAAAAATGAGCTCCCGTGGGATCCTGGACGTAAAAATAAAATGGAACTTTCAGGAAAACGTAGGGTAACGTCTTCAGGACCCATTGTTAGGAAAGAGACTTCCCCTCGAAAGCACGAGCCAGACACGGAGCAATTAATAAGTGGGACCTCATTAACATGAAAACGTTTGCTCTGTGACAGACTCCAAGAAGAGGATGAACAGGTGAGCCGCAGAGCTCACGAAAATACTTACACACCATAGAGAGCAAAAGGCTGGCGTCCGGAATGTGTGAGGAACATTCAAAGCTCAGTGCTACAGGAAAAAATCCGGTTAGAACGTGGGCAAAGGATGTGAAGAGACAGGTCACGGAAAAAGATACCCAGGGGGCAAACGAGCATGTGCAAAGATGCTCGACATCGTTAGCCAGTAGGGGAACGTGCATTAACATCCCACTAGGCGATCACTCTCCCCCTATCAGCATGGCCCAGGTAAAAATGGTCCATGCTGCTGAGGACGCAGAACAACGAGGACCTCTGCCTGGCTGTGGGGACGCGGAGTTGGACCCCAGCTCTGGAAGGACGAAGTGACGGGTTCTTATGAAACTACACCTGTAATTGTGACACGACACAGCAGGTGCACGCTTGGGTCTTTATCACAGATAACATGGAAAGTACGTTGACATGAACACCTGTACACGAATGTTCCTGGCAGCCTCATTTGTAAGGGCCCGGCCTGGAAATGACAGATGCCACTCGTCGGGTGAATGGTTAAGCAAGCCACAGTCATGCGCCACTTAACGACGGGGACACAGTCTGGGAAATGCGTCGTTAGGTGACAACGTCATGGTGCGAACGCCATGGGGTGCACTTCCACAGACCTGGAAGGCGCGGCCCACGACACACCTGACTGTATGGTGCGTCCCTCGGCTCCTGGGCTGCAAGACCACACAGCAGCTGCCGCACTGCAGAACGGAGGCGACTGCAACTCCAGGGTGAGTACTTGTGTATCTGAACATGGAAGAGGCCCAGTGAAGGGCACAGGAGGCAGAAAATGCCATCCCCGTAAACAGCACTTACCGGGAATGGAGCTTACATTTCTACGTGTTTCTGGAAGCTGCTCTGGGTGCGGAGGAGTGAGTGGTGGGTGGACGTGAAGGCCTAGGACATTACTGTGCACCGCCATAGACTTTTGAACACTGTAACGTAGGCCATGCTAAGTTTATAAAGTAGTGTTTTTCTTCAATAATAAATTGACCTTAGTTTACTGTAACTTTGTTTTTAAAGATTTTATTTATTTAATTTTAGAGAGATGGGAAGGGAAGGAGAAAGACAGGGAGAGAAACGTCAATGTGTGGTTGCCTCTCATGTGCCCCCAACTGGGGGCCTGGCCCACAACCCAGGCATGTGCCCTGACTGGGAATCGAACCAGCGACCCTTTGGTTCCCAGGCTCACACTCAATCCACTGAGCTACACCAGCCAGGTACTGTAACTTTTTTAACAAAAAATTTTAAAATACTTTGACTCTTGTAATAATGCTTAGCTTAAAACACAAACATTTTATACAGCTGTACAAAACCATTTTTTTATGTTTTTATGCTATGTTTTTCTCTATTTTAAAATTTTTTAATTTTTAAAACATTTTTGTTGTGTGATTTTTTTAAAAGTATGGGGGTACAGTGGAAGTGTCAATCATTTTACTTTTTGAAAAGTCCACATTTTAGTTTCTTGCAGCAATTTTGGTATAATTTAAAAAGATTGGGGGTGGGTGGGTGTGGGATGGGCAGAGGAAGGCAAAGGGGGAAAGAGTGAGACAACTGTAGTAGAATAACAGTAAGAAAATCTTTAAAAAGAAAGAATATTTCTAGTTTTTTTTTTAATTAAAAAAGATAAAAAAGACATCCCTCATGGCTGTTGATTCGGCATGCCCTCAATTTCACCTGTGACCCCGATGGGCTGCTTTTTGGGTGTGCATGTTCGTCTTTCGGGAGGCTGCCAACTCTGCAAATGTGGTCCTCGGACCCCCGAGTCCTGTCCCCATCCCTGCAGAAGTTGGTGGGGAACAGAAATGGACACGGATTCCCGTGAGCCTCGTAGGTGTGACGTCACTGGATAGCAGGTTTACAGGAGGCGGCTAAAATAAAAATGATTCTGAATCGTGCTAGCAAGGCTGAATGTATTTCCACAGGCTGTTTTCACTGAGCAATCTCACGTCTTCTTTCCTGGAAAGGAACACAACAGTCCCAGGAGACTAGAGAGGGCACAAGAGGAAGCCTCTCCAGGATGCAGGAGGTCGAGTGAGTGACGGATTAGCCGGTGCAAAGAATTGGAAGGCGGTGGTTGTCGGCTGCCCTTCCCGTGGTGAGGTTTTCTTGAAGTCTGAACAGATGCACACGCCCGACTTCATTTCAGCAATTTCAGGTGCGGGGGAGGAAGGGCAAAGCAGGAGGGGCTTGGACAGGGCAGGGGCCTGTTCCATGCGCCACGGAAGGGGCCTGCGTGCGTGACGCTCCCCGCCCGCCCCCTCCGGAAGTCTGCTGAGTGCGGCGCTGAACTTGAATGAGAGGATGCCCGAGCAGCGCAGCGCCGCTGCCAGGGCGACTTTGGGGTTGGCGAAAACTGCTCCATTCCTGAGGTCTGTTGTCCCAAGTCCTCGTGCCCGGGTGCTGCAAAAGGCGGCGGCATGTTGAAGGACTCTCAGGAAGGAAAGCTTCAGCCTGAAAACTTAATCTCAAAACGCCTGCTGTGAAAGCTTTCCTTTATGCGCTGAAGTTGGATATGAGTTCACTTTGCCTTTTTAAAAAAAAATTTGTCATCTTGAATAGCTACTGCAAGAAATAAATCAACCTGAACTACTGGGCGAGGAGCTCCTGAATAATTTAGGGTCTGGAACCTCGCCGCTTTGCTG
>PVKM010048966.1:0-11056 GCA_004027735.1 Carollia perspicillata
GGTTCCCTAGGGCAATCAGGCCTAAGAAAGAATACGTAAAATCCTGTGAAACCTGCTTTATTTAGAATGCTCTCAATTAAATAAGGGTCCAAGCAAGAAGTGAGTTTGTTCCTCAAAGTTTTATAGCTCTTTAGATATCTGACCCTTACTCAAAATAGGCCCTCAGAGTTCTTTGCTATCTATTGTTTAATCCTTATCGCCTGACAGTGATTAGTGAGCTTTACCAGTATTCCTGTGTAAAACGAACCCAATAACATTGAGGAAAAGGCTCTTGGCCCTCCTCCTTTGAAAGATTAGCCACCTTCCCTCCCCAAGCAGATCATGTCTTGGTAGACTTATTCTCATCTGTGGTGGTCAGCGGGCAGGGGGGCGGGGGCACTGTGGGCAGAGCCCCCCCACAGGCTGGCACATCATCCCTCATGGGAAATGAAGTCCATGTGCTTCCCACATCACCCCACAAAAGCTACTGCCTTTGCCCGCTCAGGTCCATGGATGGCAGTGATGCACACTGCTGCAGGTACCTCAGTCCATGAGCTGTAGAGTCTGACTGAACTTAGAGGACAGGAGCAGGGACACATCACTGCAGACTTTATGGACTAGACATTGATTTTAAGAGACTTTAAAATGGACCTGAGTGAATATTGTAACCCAGCTCAGAGCCATCTACTCCCCATTGCTCTGCAAACCACCCTGTGTTAACTACATCTTTTATTTACCATGTCTCTGTTCTTTTTTTACCACTTCTCTATTGCTTTGACATCTGGAGACATTCTTACCCCTCAAGGGACTCATCAGACCCTAGTGATAGGAAAAGCTTTCCCACAACCATACCTTTCAAGAGCAAAACCAACCCAGAACCCACACCTGAACCACTTTCAAACTTCCTCAGACACATAGAATTGTCCACCTCTATGTACATAGTTCACCATTTGAGGATCTTTTTCTCCTTCAAATAAAACATCTTTGAGGCATTCCAATCTCCTTTGGGTTGAGAAGAATAGATGAAAATGGTTTTTTTTGACATCCTAGCAAGGATAGCCCAGAGCTCAGCAAAGGGCAGAGCAGTGTAGAGGGCAAAGCTGTGTCTCCACATGGGGAGGGATGAGCCAGGGCAGCAGGGCAGGGTCACAAAACAGTGCAGCTCAGGGAGGGTTGGGTGGCCATAGGCAGCACTTCTCAAGAGCTGTGCTCAGACCAAGAGCAGCAGCACATCCAAGGAGCTTGTTAGAAACACAGACTCTGAGATCGCCCTCAGAAACTAAACCAGAAACTAGAGGAGGGGCTAAATGGCAAGTGTTTAACAAGAAAGCCCCCTAAATGATTCTGATGTTGATGAGACTTTGAGAAGAATTATCCCAGTGATTCTCCACTATGGCTGTACATGAGAAGCTTTTAACAAACACTGATACCCAGGGCCACTCTTACACCAAGTAAGCCTTGAAAGGGGTGGTCTGGGACAGTCAATTATTTCAAAGCCTGTGGTTAGCATGCATTGCCCATCGTAGTTGACAGCCACTGCCTGAGGACTTCAACCACTCACATTCTCTAGGGCCGAATCTTTGGCTCCTGCAGGGAGAAAAAGCAAATGACTAAAAAAGTTCCAAGGCTGACTCATGGAGGTCATTTAAGAAGAAGGAAAAGAGAAACTAAGAAAACAATTTCATTTACTATTGCAACAACAGAAAAACAAGGTATCTAGATGTCGCATGAACTGGCCCGCAGGATCATGGATGAGACATGAGACAAATTCACATGGACCATAGAGTCCTGTGGAAGAAAAGGGGCAGGCCATTCTCTCTAGGGGAGAGTGCCTCAGAGAGGCCTGGCCACTCTCTCAAGGGGAGGGGCCCTCGGAGTGGCCTGGCAACTCTCTCAAGGGGAGAGTGCACCAACTCTTGCCTGAGCAGGGTTTTATTGGGTTTCTTGCACAGGAATTCAGGTACAACTTATTAATTATTCTCAGGCAGTAAGTATCAGATAGGAGATAGTATACAAAGAACTATTAGGGCTTCTTCTGAGTCAGGGTCTATCAGCTAAAAGGCTATAAAACTTAGGAAAGTAAACTCGTTTCTTGCTCTTGTCTTTATTGTTTAACTAAAAAGCATTCTTAGCAAAGCAGGCTTCACAGGATTTTACATATTCTTTCTCAGGCCTGATTATCCAGGGAGCCCGCCCTTTCCAGCACAGGGCTGCACCAGCCCCTGTCATTGTATCAGGCTTAAGTCAGGCAGAGGAGGCAAGATAACCAAGGATTTATCAGAGACGACTCGAGGACTCAGGGGAGTCAGGCTCCATCAAAGCCGAGAGGCGAGGGTCCAGCACCCCCTTTCTCCATAGCCCCTGAAGTCCTTCCCTGGGGCCTCCACATGATCATGCCTGTCTTAAGTCATTCCCACCTTGGGGAATTTTACCCATAATTGGCTGACTGATCAAGCATTTGAGGCAGGTTATGAAAAAAGCAGCAGAAGCGGAGCTCCTTCCAAGGAGATAAACTCTGTCTCCTTAGTGGCTTATGGTCTGGAGGTTGCTCATTCAGCCTTAGCCATGAGAGGTTTATAGCTCCAAAACCAGGCAGGGAGGTTCCCGACACCTAGGGATAAGTTTAACCCAGGAGATAAAAGACCTGCATTCAGAAAACTATCAGACACTGAAGAAAAAAATTTAGGAAATACAAATAAGTGGAGGCATACACTGTGTTCATGGACTAGTGGAATTAACATCACTAAAATGCCCATACTACCCAAAAAAATCTACAAATTCAACACAATTCCTATTAAAATACCAATGGCATGTTTCACAGACCTAGAACAAATATTCTAAAATTTTTTATGGAACCAAAAGAAGACCCCAAATAGCTTCAGCAACCTTGAGAACAAAGAACAAAATTGGAGATATCACAATACCTGGTATCAAACTACACTATAAGTCCACCGTAGTCAAAACAGCCTGTTACTGGCATAATAACAGGCATATAGATCAACAGAACAGAACAGAGAGCCCAGAAAAAAAAACCCATACCTTTATGGTCGATCAATACTTAACAAAGGAGGCAAGAGCATACAATGGAGTAAAGACCATCTTTTTAATAAATGGTATTGGAAAAACTGGACAAGTACATGCAAAAAAATGAAACTAGACCACCATCTTACACCACAACCAGAATAAACTCAAAATGGATAAAAGATTTAAATGTAAGTCTAGAAACCATAAAAATCCTAGAAGAAAACATGGGCAGTAAAATTTCAGATATCTCACATAATGACATTTTTGCCAATATACCTTCTAGGGCAAGGGAAACAGAGGAAAAATAAACAAATGGGACTACATCAAACTAAAAAGCTTCTGCAAAGCCAAAGAAACCATCATCAAAATGAAAAGGGTTCCAACTGTATGGGAGAACATATTTACCAATGATACATCTGATAATGTTTTAATTTCAAAAACATATAAAGAACTTACATAGCTCAACACCAGGAAGACAAACAATCCAATTAAAATATGGGCAAGGGACATAAATAGACACCTCTCCAAAGAATATACAGATGGCTATTAGACATATGAAACAGTGCTCAACATTACTAATTATCAGAGGAATGTAAATGAAAACCACAACGACATATCACCTTACATCTGCCAGAATAGCTATCAATAAATCAAAAAACAAGTGTTGCCTAAGATATAGAGAAAAGGGAACCCTTATGCACTGTTGTGGGAATGTAGACTGGGCAGCCACTGTGGAAAACAATATGGAGTTTCCTCAAAAAACTAAAAATGAAACTGCCTTTTGACCCAGCGACCCTACTTCTGAAAATATATTCTAAGAATCCTGAAACAACTCAAGATTATATGCATCCCTATGTTCATAGCAGCATGATTTATAATAGCAAAATCTAGAAACAGCCCAGTGCCCATCAGTAAATGAGTGGATAAAAAAACTGTGGTACACTTACACAGCCATGGTTGGATCTGGAGATTATTATGCTAAGTGAAATAAGCCAGTCTGTGAAAGACAAATACCATATGATTACACTTATATATGGAATCTAATGAATAAAATAAACTGATGAACAAAACAGAAACAGAGTCATGGACACATGGAACAGACTGATGGCTGTCAGAGGGAAGAAGGGAGGAAGGAATTCGATAAAAGAAGGGGAAGGAATTAGCCAAAGAACATATATGCATAAACCATAGACATGAACAACAGTGCTGTGATGGCCCGAAGAAGGAGCAAAGCAGGGGCTGGGTGGGGGTGGGGAAAAAAAGAAAAAGTGGGGACAACTGTAGTAGCATGAACAATAAAGAATAAAGGGAAAAAAGGAGAAAAACAGAGATGGAATTAAGGTTGCTGGGCTAGATCACAAGAGGCCTCATAGAACAACAGAACTTTTAGGGTCTAATCCCTGAATCTACTGAGGTCAAGCACAGAGATCAGACTCCAGCTATGGGCAGAATCCCCATGCATTCATTTCACTAATATCTTTTTGGGTTCCTGCTTCAGCCAAACATTGCTCTAAGCCCTAAGAACTCACATTCTAGTAGAGAAAATGACTAATAAAGATGTGAACAAATCAATGTTGATTCACAACAGCAAGGTGCCAGTTAACCAATAACCGATACTAAGGTCCTCTGCACAGGACAGTTTCTTCCACCAGGTAGAGCCATTAAAATGTCAATTCTTGTTGGATTTTATCTCAGCAACCAGCATTACCTCTCCTACCCACAGAATCTACAATGCATTACCTCATTCCCCTTGGGATGTCTAAGCCTTGACTTGATTCCACTAATCCAGTAAAAGTAGGGGTGTCAATAATGCTGACACTTTTGGAACAGGACTAGAGTGAAATGTCTTCTGATTCTACCTGTATTAAAAAAGGTTGCTAAGTAAAAGTAAATAATTTATAGCAAGCATACATGACATACTTAGGAAAAATAATCACATACCTTATGTAAAGGGATGATGAATTGATAACAAATCAGAATTATTTGTTCCAAATGTCTCAGTTCAGAACACTCTGTTAGCCTGGATCTATTTCCAGATTGTACTTGGCAAGCTTCCAGCTGCTTTTTCAACATATACATTCCCTCACTAATTCAGGTAGATCTGCTTCTCAAAGCAATGGCTGAGAATTAAATAGGACAGTAAATGGTCTCTTATCTGAATCATATATTTACACCTTTCTTACCTGAATCATGTATTCATGCCTTTCTTACTTGAATCATGGGTTCATGGCGTTCTTACCTGAATTATAGAACCATGCCTTCTTCTTGCTCACCCACCCAATCAGTGCCTCGGGAAGAATAACCTGATAGTCATCCTGGACACTCTATCAGTGACCAAAATGACCAAGAAGAAAATGTTAGGGTCACACACAAGCAGACATAACCACCTGACTTGCTTTCCTGGTCTTGTACTCGGAAGAGTCAGTCCTGGGAAAGGGTGCGGAGGAACTTCATTTCCAGGCTTTATTGTAGTCCTGGCTGTGGTGGGGAGGAATCTGTTGGGTTCTCTAGGATTCAGGCAACCAGATAGTAGTCCTCTGGGGATCTTAAAACCCGTTGAGCTCCCCAGCCCCAAGATGTGGCTTCTCTGGACACTGAAAGACAGAAGGAGCCAGCCAGGCCCACTCTAACAAGCCCCCAAGACTTTTTTTTTATTTATTATTATTCAAGTACAGTTTTCTGTCATTTACTCCCATCCCAGGCGGCCCCCTCCCAGTGCTCCCCACCTCCCTCCCCTTTCCACCCCCCTTAGTTTTTGTCCATGTGTCCTTTATACTTGTTCCTATAATCCCCTCCCTTTTTCCCTGAAATTCCCTCCCCTTTCCCCTCTGGATACTGTCATCCCATTTTTTATTTCAATATCTTTGGCTATATTTTGTTTGCTTGTTTGTTTAGTTGCTTAGGTTCCTGTTAAAGGTGAGATCATATGGTATTTGTCTTTTACTGCCTGGACAAGCCCCAAAGACTTGATCAAGCTTTTTGGCCATCTTTGGCCAAATACCAGTAGAATTAAGTGAAATAGTAGCTGGAGCTTACTTTGATCTTCTTGTGTTTTGTTCTTATACTTAGAAATTCATAGATCCACAGACTCTCACAGTAGGAAGAGGCTTGGGGCCATCCCAGAGCACTTTGTCCCTCTGTAGTTGAGGAAGCTACATGGTGGTGGGATTTCACCCAAGTTAAAAATGGGGGGCTGAAGCCATCCCCTATTCACCAATGAGTATTCAAGCTTTGTTGACTTTGATAACAATTTTTTGAAGAAGCAGGTAAAGAAAATAATTTTCCATACTAAGCTGTGTGCTCTCTGGGTACAGTTGGCTCCCTTCAGCTGCACAGGCCAGGCCATGCAATGCCTCAGTAGAGTCCTATCCCAGAGCCATCTCTGAGTCCAGACAGACTCAGGTTCCTAATCCAGCTTCAAATCCTCAGCTGCTCTCACTCACAGAGCATTTGCTAAGTGCTTGACTCTATTCAAAGCACTTTATTCACATGCTGAATTATTCACTCATCCCAACAGCCCTATGAGATAAATATTATGATGTATTAAGAACCCCATTTTACAGATAGAGAAACTGAGGTATGCAGACATTAAGAAACTTAACAAAGGTAACAGTGTTATGGGTTGAATTTTGTTTCCCTCCCTGGAACCCAAGAAAACACAAGTTGGAATCCTAACCCCCCAGTGCCTCAGAATGTGACCTTAGTTAAAAATCACATCTTTACAAAGAAAAGCAAATTAAAATTAGGTCATTAAGGTGGGCCCTGATCCAATATAAAAAGGAGAAATTTGGACCAAGACAGACATGAAAGGAAGACAATGTGAAGACACACAAAAAGAAGACAGCTGTGTGAGTGAAAGGATGCATGTATAAGCCAAGGGACTGCAGAGATTTCTGGCACACCAGGATGCAGAAAAGACAAAGCAGAATCCTACCCTAGAACCTTCAGAGAGCATGGGCTGGCCCACACGTCCCTCTGGGACATCAGCATCCAGAACTGTGAGACAATAACGTGCTGTTGTCCTAAACCACCCAGTGTGTGGTATCTAAGACATGCAGGGAGTTCATGTCAGAGTTGTGACCCTGATTTGGGCCCTCTGGTCCCAGAGCCCTGATTCTTCATCACCATTCCACATGTGGCTGTGAGGGGGACAGCAACCAGCTCTGCCAGAATACGGTGTGGCTCACATGTGCTGAGTGGTGAAGGCTCTTAGCTAAGAATGCCACAAAGATGGAGGAGGCACCATTTATAGGTTCCTATTAAAATATTCTGAGATTAAAATGGACAAACACTTAATGTCATATACAGATGATATAGTATAGAAATATATGCTTGAAACCTATATAACTATATTAACCAATGTCACCCCAATAAATTCAAGTTTTAAAAAGACCACTGCTTTCCTATATAAAATAAAATAAAATAAAGAAAGATGGCAAACACATCCAACGAGACTCAAACCATGTCCTAACACCCCAGCATGTAGCAACAAAACAGTTCAGTCCAGAATGACACATATGTACCCTGAAGAGATGGGATGGGTGTGTTAATCCGTGCTTTTTCTAACAATATTTCACTCTGGGGGCACTGAGCCTATCACATTCCATCTAGAAGTTAACTACTTTGCTATTCTTGCCAAGTGGAAAGAGGCCAGGAGCAAAAGGTTTTTATAAGTAAGGCAGGTAACAGGCCATCTTCAAAACCAGGCCCTCAAGCGTGATCACACCCCAGGGTGGGCTCTGAATGCAAGACCAGGCACAGTGTGACCCCTACCTATTAGGAGTGCTGGGTTCTGAACAGGAGCCCTGCCCCAGGAGTAGACCCTGCATCACTTATCTTAAACAGTCACCCCCCAAAACAGAAGCATTGGTGAGTGATAGTGCACAGACATCTAGGGCCAGGCTTCCCAGGAGGAAGGGGATAGGGAGAGGTCAGAGGCCAGGAGACTGGTGTAGCAGCTTGGCAGGTAGTGACATCCATAGAGGCAAGGTGGGTGAGGAATAGGAGGAAAGTTCGATTTAGTGAAATGGGACCCATTGTTCTTTCCAGAGACACCCTTGGACAACTGCTAAAGTGGTTTTTGTGCTGGCCTGGACTTGCAGGACGAACACACAAGCAATATCAGCTGAGTTCAAGGAGGTGAAGTGCAAAGGTAAATATGATTCTCTCCTAGTTAGTGACCCGGAATACAGTTCTTAACCTCTCTGTGCTTTGGTTTTCTCCTCTGTACAGTGGGGATAATAAGAGAGTTAGAAAAGTCCTGTGCAGAAAGTAAAACACCCAGTCAGGGTCAGCCATTGCTATATAACTGCTACATAACTAACACCAACTCATGAACACACTGGACAAGAATAACCAGCCTGAGATGTAATGAGGTTAGGTACCAAGAAAGACCAGTAGTGTGAGAAATCCACCTAGAACAAGCTCTTTGTTTATCCAGACACCAAGTGGTGGCCTGCCCTGCTCCCAGCCGGTACTCTCCACTCCGCCCATGTGCACAGCCCCACCCTGGGTTCTGGAACCAGCCTACTTCAGTCAGAAAGGATTTAGGGAGCCCCAGGCTACTACTGGATCTTTTCTACTCAACCTCACCAGACCTCTGACATTATTTATTCTTGGCTTGGCCCTCCCCCAAGTCAGGCTGGGACTTGCAGAAACTGCTTTCTGGCTATGCACAGGCATCTAGGGCCAGGTTTCTCAAGATGAACATGGTAGGGCAAGGTCAGAGGCCAAGAGACTGTTGCAGGAGCTTGGCAGGTAATAACATCCACAGAGGCAAGGTGGGTAAGGTGTAGGGTAGTTGGGTGGGGAACAGAGGGAAGTCTGAGTTGCTGAAATGGGCCCCTTTTTTCCTTCTAGAGACATCCTTGGGCACCTGCTAGAGTGGTTTTTGTGGCTGGCATGGCCTGGCAAGACAAGCCCCTAAGGAAGAAAGTAGTCCCCACAGTTTCCTGGTTCTGATGACTGAGCTCCTGACTTCTTCCTCATGACCAGCTCCTTCATGCACCTCAGTTCCACAAAAGAAACAAATGGAACTGATGTCTATGAAGTCCTTTCTATCCTTTAAACACTAGATTTAATACACAACATATATCTTCCCATTTAAAGTCCCCAGCCACCATGAATTGAGCAGTGTCAGCTCACTTTACTGAGGTGAGAAGAAAACTGAGGGACAGTGAGCATAAGTCACATAGCTAAGAAGAAAGAGAGCCAGGGTCCCACCCAGGAGGGCTTCTGAACTCCAGCTCTGTTCCTGCTTCCAGATACTGGGGAAAGCATGTGCCCCTTGGCTCCTAGCCCCACTCCCTGGTATAGATGGAATGGCAGAGATTTGCCTGGCCTCTGTCTTCTGACTGTTTCTCAAAACTCTCCCACTTGTCAGGGGACTTCAGGACCACCTCTATGTGACATCTCTCCCTGATCTGGTCAGTCTGTATTCCTTGGAGCCCTGATCCTCACAATGATAAACTTTTAATAACCGTACACTTAGTTTGGGTAGACAGAGCTGAGAAGTCTGAGTAATGGGGTCCTTGGGAATTCCTGGGCTCAGAGTGGCAGGTGGTAAATGGACACTCGGTTCATTAGAAGGCTCTAACCACCTTCCGGGTACTTCTGAGTCTCTGTTCTGAATGTGCTCAGGGACTCAGAGTAGCTTTCTTCTGAGCTGATAGTGCTTCTCTTCTTCCCAAGAAGCTGTTGGCCACTCAAAGCCTTCTGAATTCACTCAGTCTACCAAGCCAGCACAGTGACCAAGGGCACGCCATAACTTGGAGTCCATGGTGGTCTCTTTAGTGGACAAAATCAGAACACAGCCTTGCAGATACAGGACACAGGTCCAGCCACAGGACTACCACTCCCCGCCATCAGCCTGCTGGCTTCTTTGTCCTGTTCATTGACCACAGGCCCAGACCTTCACTGGAGGCCCTCATCCTACAAATATGTACCCCTCCCTGGCAATCACCAGGCCCTTGCACCTCTAGGCAGGACTGTTTCCTCACTCCCTTTCCCAGAGGGGCCCTTCCTGTCCCATCCAAGTTAACTACGCTCAGTGAAAGGTTTACTCCCAAACGAGTCACAGTTGGCTTTTGCCCCTGCAATTCCAAAGTCATAAAATTGGAGCAAGAAGCCAGGACTTAAACACTGGGCCTGCTGGCCTCCTCTAAATAAGCAAAGAAAGACCTCATTATGTTCTCTTAGGCCCTCCTGCTACCCTGAGAACCAATGGAAAGTAATGTCCCAATAGCTTTTTCTTGGAGAAGACCTGGGTCAACATGGAGACCTTCCCTGCCCAGTACCCTCAAGGGAGGAGGGCAGAGTGGTGCTGAAACCCTGAGCCACCACAGCCCCACCGCAGGGTAGTGCCTATGGCAGGAAGGGATGAGAGGGCTCAGGAAATGAACATGAGACACAAACTTTACCTTCCAGAAGAGAGTTTCCAGAGACTTTTAGATGTGGTCCTCTCCATATGAACACCTTCCTCCCAGGATGGGCCATGAACTATACTGTCTGTCTTTAAGATAGGTGTATGAGGACTAAATTTGACTAGTAGGGGGGTGCCAATCCCTCCCCAAATCTACAACCAGCCCTTCTTTGTCTGAGCTATTTGTCTCTCCATTGTTCACACCTAGATCTTTCCAAGAGGTTGAGAGGAAGAAAGGAGTAGATACCCAAAAGTGATGGGCAGTGAGTGGGGTGGCACCCATGGCACAACCAGCTCCCTAGCCTGCCCGACACCCACTCAAAGAAAGACACTCCAGTCTCTCCCTGTTGCTCTGTGGGTCCTGCTCTTGAAGGTGGCAGGAGGTGGTGCCAGGTGTCTAATCTACTAAGGTTCTCAGCCCAGGCCACTCCTGATCACCAGGAAAAAAATAACACACACATGCACACACACACACACATTTGGAGAATCTGGATGAATGATGTGAAAATTCATTTTACTATTTTTTAAAGATTTTATTTATTTATCTTTAGAGGGGAAGGGAAGGAGAGAAATATCAATGTATGGTTGCCTCTCGTGCGTCTCCTGCTGCGAACTGGCCTGCAACCCAGGTAC
>PVKM010048967.1:0-11048 GCA_004027735.1 Carollia perspicillata
GAACTCATTCTTGGAGGAGTTAAGCAATTAGATCAAAACCCCATGTCTGGTAAGGTAATAAGTTTGGGATACAAAGGAGTCCTTTTAGCAAAGCAACACTGCTGTAGGTGAGGGAGGGGAGTGTAATGTGCAATTTTTTTAAAGCACACACACAAAATCCCAAAGATGTTTGAGGACCAGGGGTGATAAATTGGAGACCACAGAAAACAATCCATTTACCTAATGTTTGGGCAAATGATGGCTCTGGGATGACAATACAATATTTGGACTATTTGTCCTAAGTCAGGAGATAGCTAACAGAACATGTCTGTGTCCTGTACCCCACTTTATCTAAAAGGAAGTATGTGTGGAAGGGCGAGTGATAAAATTAGGCTCTTGGTTCCTTTAAAAAGAATGAGTTGAACCCTCTTACAAATCTTACACAGATATTGTTAAAATAAATATGCCAGTAAAGGAAGATTTAGAATTATAAACACCACAAGTGGCTCAAGTCACTTCCAGTATTTAAATCAGGACTCATCACACAGCTCTCGGAGTTAGGCCAAGTCCCTTCCACCTATTTCTTCTTTCTGCCATTAACTAGTTTTTTCATCCATTTTAGGAAGGAGTCCAGGGTACCTTGGAAATGAAAATTACCCTTGAAACACTTCCTGAAGCTTTACCAGAAATCAGGTTTCACATTTCTAAATGACTTGCATTGTTCTGAACTTCCCAGGCTGTGCCCATAACCACAGAGATGAACTGGGCATCAGAACAACCACGTGAAGGATCAAGTCACAACGTGAAATAAGTGTACTGTTCAGCATGAGTCACTGAAAAACAGAAAAGAAAAAGAGTGGCTAGAAAAGACGATGCTGCCTGACCACAATATTCCCAATAAAACACAAGGAACTTGTCTATCTTTGCTTTCAGGTCATGAAATCCCATGGGAACTGAGTGTTTGAGGACACACTGGCTAAGGATCCCCCTGATTCAACACCCCAATAAATCATATCCTCAGGTCTACTGCATTATCGATGATCCATAACCGTGGCTGCACAAGAGAATCACCTGAGGAAGTTTTGTGGGGTTTTTTTTCATTTTTTGTTTTGCTGTTGTTCTTGTAATGCCAGTGCTTGAGCCCAGATACCAGAAATAAGAATAGGAGAGGCGCCGGGGGTTAGTATTTTTTAAAGCTCCTTATGTGATTCAGTGTGAAGCCACGTGGAGTACCACTACGTTAGCTGTACAAAATGGATTCAGAAACGTCATCCCCATCAACGCTTCAGGGTGGCCAGAACTGCCATCCCAGTTGTGCAGCCTGTGAGCACCTGGGCAAGGTGCTGTTCCCGGACACTCATCTTTTCACACCTCTGAAATGCTCTGAATAATTACCTCCCCTTCCAAACATGGTTTTGAATGTCTGGGAAATTGATTAATATGAGCAATAGGGGTTCTCGCCTTCACAAAACGTTCTTTAATTCCCAAGACTAGCTCAATGCCATTGCATGATTTAAAAGAATAGTACACTTAAACCAATTGAGTCCAAATTAAAAACTTGCCAGTGATCTCGGTTTCAAATTAACCAAAGCAGGGATGCCCACAGAAACAGATCAGGGTTTGAAGAACAAATTTGCCCTAAAAACCCCAAGGCAATTCTGATCCTGATTCCTTGTACAGACTTGGAAAACTACCTAAATTCTTAATGACCTATGTACTAAATTTACATAACAGTAATGTCTTCCTGTTTACCTCGTAGGATGTTGAGGAAATTACCAATAAACTTTGAAGTATTACTCATATCAATGCCATTATTTTTTTTTCCATTTCAAACACTCCAGGAATACCCAGCTGCCACTTCAGATACAACAAGTAATCCCCTGTACTAAGTAACCTGAGAATTCAGCCACAGAACTCATTTATTTGGGGGCACGTAGCAGATCTCTGATTCTTATACCTCTGCTTGACCTGAGCACTGGATTATTAGTTTAAATAGCTTTGTAAAAATATATATATATATATCCACAGTCATTTAAGTATGTGGAAATCTGATGGATCAGACAGTAAAATTATAAATTCCTTAAGATAAAGTTCAAGAAAAATATGCTACAGTTTCAGCGTATCTCTACAATATTATAAAGCTATTTGAAAGGAAGTACCCAGAGTCTGCTCTCAAATCTTAAAATACCACAATAAGACAATAGCATGTAACAATCTATCCATTTACTAAACCACGTATATAGTATTTGCATGAAATATTTTATAAAACATATCTGTGTTCTAAAAATGTATGCAAATGCAAACCACTCATAGACATAAACTTATTACAAAAATCATTCAAATCACATGAATTTTCATGGTCCTCAGAAACAGAAAGTAAGATTCACTTAAAGATTTTTCCCTATTAGCCAATCAATAGGGAAAATAAAAAAGATAAATGGATCACTTATAAAAGCCATTGTCTAGTATGTCAAGTATACTCAAACTCTTCTAGAAAATAAAGTCACTTCCCCCCTCATTCTATGGTATTACCCTAATACCAAAACCAGATAAAGACACCCAATTAAAAGAAACAACAAAAAACTAGAGACCAATATTTCTCATGACCATAGACACAGAATTTTTTAACAAAATTTTAGCGAATTCAATCCAATTTATATGCAAAAAATCACAGCCATATAAGTTTTACTCTAAGAAAACAAGGTTACTTTAACATTCCAAAAGCTACCAATGTCATTGAGCTATTCTACAGCCTACAGAAGGAAAAACCATATAATTAGCTCTGTAGGTACCGAAAAGGCCTTTGATGAAATTCAATGATAAAAGCTCTCAGCAAACTAAGAAAAGAAAGCAACTTTGTGAAACTAAGAAAGGGCATCTCTGAAGAACCTACTGCTAACATCATACTACACATGAAAAGACTGAGTGCGTTCCCTCCTAAGTTCAGGAAAAGGACAAGGATGTCCACTATCACTCTATCCATCCAAAACTGTTATGGATGTCATATCCAATACAATAAGGCAAGGAAAAAAGTAAATGTACCTTTTTTAGTCCCAGAACATATGGTAGTCTACACAGAAAATCCTGCAGACTCTACCCGCAAAGAACCTCAACTAAAATCAATTGGTGAGTTTAGCCAGATTGCAAGATACACACCCAATATATAAAAATCCATTTTATTTCTGTATGCTAGCAATAAACAATTGGATATTAAACTTTAAAAGAAAGCATTAACATATATAACAACACCAGAAATGTTAATATTTAAAGATAAACCTAATGAACATTTTAAGACATGCATTGCTGGAAAAACCTGAAGGTCTAAATGAATTAAGAAATACGTTGTGTTAATAAATCAAAAGATTCAGTGTTTTGAAGATGTCATTTCTCCCAAAATACACTGAAAGATTCTAAACGATCCCAATAAAAACTGCAGAAATCTTTTTTAAATAAAAGTTATTAAGCTGATTCTCACGTTTCATTGGAAATGCAAATGATCTGGAATATATATTTCTCAAAAAGAAGAACAAAGTTGTAGATTTTCACTACCCGATTTTAAGACTTTATTATAAGGCTTCAATAATCAGATAGAATGACAAAGGTATGTACTCCAATGAGTGGAACAGAATACAAAATACTTAAATAGACCTACCTCTACTTGGCCAATTTATTTTTGATAAAGATGCCAGGGAAATTTCATGAAAAAGGGGTAATCTTTTCAACAATGGTGCTATAACAAGTGAATATTCCTATGTAAAAATGATGATAAACCTCACACCGTATGTAAAAATTAACTTATAGGGCTGAATGGAAAACCTAAAATAAGGCTTCTAGAAGAAAACAGGAAAAAATTATTTCTCTCCTTGGGTTAGGCAATGATTTATTATCTTAGGATAAAGAGGTAAGAACTATGATAGAAAAAAAATAAGTGGACTTTATTAAAATTTGAATATTTTGTTGTTTAAAGCCACTGTTATGAAAATAAAAAAAAAACAAGCCATAGACTGGGAGAAAATCTTTTGGAAAAGTTTTATGTGCCAAGAACTATGAAAGACCTGGGATTTGATGTTACTAGCAAACTGACACGTTAGCCTGCCACGGTTTAGTGAATTCTAGAAGAAAACCTGAGCACACAGGGCCACAGACAAAGGACTTTATTACTCACAGAGCAAGTACCTACGGGGGTGACGTGCAGCTGGACCTTGGTGGATAGGGCACCTGAAGTAGATTTGCATTGCAACTGAGTAACTCTAAGCTTAGAAAACCCCTTTCCTTTTCTTAAGGGCTGCAGTACTCTGGGGGATGTCTTTATCACCCTGGGCAGCAATTTTTTCCCCTCCCAAAGGGAGACACTGAAAAGATAGTCTGAACAACAGGTGTCAGTGCCCATTCATGAAATTTACTGAAACACATGAGACTCATGGAGAATTCTCTCTGAATGACATCCAAAGACGAACACATGTAAGAGTATATAAAGAATTCTGGAAACTCAGTAATAAGACAAACAGCCCACAATTTTAACAAAATAGTTAAACACACACTTTCCCAAAAAGAGGTGCCAATAGTGTGACAGCATGAAAGGAAGGACCTGGAGGGTGTTTTGCTGCGAGAAATAAGTCAGTCAGAGAAAGACCAACACTGTATGATTTCACTTACGTGTGGACTTTAAAGAACAATATAAACAAAGAAACACAACAGAAATAGATTCGTAGACAGAGAGTGGGCTGGTGGCTGCTCAAGGGGAGGGGCTTCGGAGGACTGGGCGAAGGAGGTAAAGGGATTGAGAAGTATAGATTGGTAGTTACAAAACAGTCATGGGGATATAAAGTACAGCCTAGGAAATAAATATAATTGGTGATATTGTAATAACTTTGTATGGCACCATGTGGGTACTGGAGATATTGGAGGAACATTTTGTAAAGTATATCACTGTCCAACCACTATGCTGTACACCTGAAACTAAATAAAATTTAAAAAGATATGCAAATGGAAAAGAGGAAAGGGAAAACATTCCATATCATTTGTCTTTAGGAAAATGCACATTAAAACCACAAAGCCCTAACCCACCTTCTAGAAGAGCTAATTTTAAAACACCAAGTGCTGGTGAGGATGATGAACAACTGGAAATTTCAAACATTGCTGGTGGGAATAAAAATGATATGGCAATTTTGGAAAACAGTTTGGCATTTTCTTATAAAGTCAAACACACCCTTACCATGTGACCCAGAAATTCTACTATTACGTATTTACCCAAGAAAAGTGAAAACATATGTCCACACAAAAATGCGTATGCTAATGTTCATAGCAGTTTTATTCAGAGTAGCCAAAGCTGGGGCACTGAGCATTAAGCCCCCACAAGTCTCCTGCATTTCTGCCTGTCTTGCCAATAGAGGCAAATGACTATCTTTGTTTCTATGTCTTTAAAAGCATGTATGGAGCCCTGGAAGATACAGTTTTTCCAAAGGCAGGACAGGTTTGTTTTGCTGTTCAGTACAGTAAAGACGATGCCTTCCTCGGGATCAGCAACCAGGCAGGCTACCGCCCACTGGAAAAGATTCGAGTTCCCTAAATTCAGGGTTCCTCTCCTGCAAGGCAACCATCACCTGGCCCTCTTCACTTCAGCCCGTGGGAATGGGGTTTCAGGAAACTGGCAGCCGTGCCGAGACTCTGGCTATGCTATTGCAAAGAGTAACAAATTGGCCTTGGCCTATGACCCAGGAATCTCAGGTCTTCTGCCAGGATCCACGAAACTAAAGCAGATTAATTGGTTAACTTGTACATAGAGTAGACCATTCATAGTTCTTGACACTAGAAACAACCCCAATGTCTAGCAAATAGCTACCAAAATGTGGCATGTCCATGAAATTTAATCTTACTCAGCAATAAAATAAAATGAACTACTGATACATTCACCAATGTGGATGCATTGTAAAGCCACTTATTCTAAGTGAAAGAAACCAGGCTGAAAAGATTACACACCCTGCAATTGCACCTGGTGGAAATTTACACAAGGTAAAACCACAGTGATAAAGAGCTGACCAGCAGTTAGCTGCCTGGAGGACTGTCTGCAGAGGGGTATGCAAGCAAAGGGCACTCCGGGCAGAGAGAGCCATGGAGCCTTAGAGATGCAGCCAGACAGACAGCATGAGGTTAGTGGTAGACTGTGAAGCCATTCGTGATTTTTCCTCATCATTGTCCAGTTCTCTAATTTCATAGTAAATCCATTAAAATGGACTGTTTCTGACATAAGAAATGGTCTTCCTAAATAGCTAATCACTGTTATTTAATACTATTGTAATATTTTTTAAATCAAAGTTCTGGCTATTATTAATCCCATTGGTAAATTAAGTTATATTTAGTTCCAAAGCTATTTCTGAGTGTTAATTGTTGTCTTAGTGAATCTGGGTGTTTATGACAGAGTGCTATAGACAGAGTGGCTTGTAAATAACAGAAATGTATTTCTTGCCATTCTGGAGGCTGAGTAACCTGAGGTCGGGTGCCAGGGTGGTTTGTTCTGGCGACAGTAGCCTCTCTCAGGTCGCAGACGGCTGCCTTCTCCTAACCTCCCACGGCAGAGAGAGGATGAGAACCCTTGCAGGCGTCTCTTTCCCAGAGCACCAATCTGCCCTCATGACCTAATGACCTTCCAAAGGCCCCACCCCTAATACCAATGCACTGGGGGTCACAATTTCAATATATAAATTGGGAGCTACTGGGACACACATATTCAGTCCATTGCAATGGAATATAAATAAACAAAAAATAAGTAACTAGGGGAGTGAAAACACCAGACCTGTAGAATCATTGCATTGCATTGGTGGGGGGACTCAGTGGCATTAAGCTCTGCATTCTAGAAATAAGGAAATTGAATTGCAGACAGGTCCAATGAGTTGCCCAATTTTAATTATTATTTTTTACTTAACAACTGTTTATTTAACATAGAACATTTTAGACTACCACGTCATTTAATCCTCGTAGCAGTCTTGATGTAGATGCCACTGTGATCCCCACTGTGCAGATGAGGAAACAGAGGCGCAAAGAAGTGAAGAGACGCCCTCTGGGCAGTGGCAAAGCCAGAGCCAGTTCCCGAGCTGGCTGATGCAGCCTCCACCCAGCAGGTGACGAACCTCTGCTTCTCTAAACCAGTCAGTGGCAGAGTCAAGGCCAGAACACAGGACTCTGACTCTAAATCCCATGCTCTTTCCGCTCTAAAGTTTCCCGATTGTGGGCAGGTTTTTCCTGATCCCAGTTGCTAAGCCTTTTTGCTATCTTCACATCAAAATGCTTTCTTTTCTCCACGGACTTCAGTGTTGGTAGTGTTTCTCATTTTCACAGATGGAAAATTTCTCTCCCCTCAGCTACACTCATTTTGCATCTCATCACAATCAAACCACGGCTGGTGAAACCACAACAACAAAAAAAAAAAGCCTCAGCGTTGTGCATTCCTTAAACAAGTACAACCATAGAAAGAGCAAAAATAAATGGATAAATGGCCACATGCAGTGTTTGCTTTTATTTGTCCTGGAAATGAAGGAACACAAAACGAGCCGCCCACACCGCCACTCAGCTCATTCACAGCCCAAACCCCTGGTGCTGGTGTAGTCTGTGACCACCTGCCTCTTAGGGGCCAGAGCTAAAGAATGCAGAAGCCCTATTTTCACTTCACTTTCTAGAATTGAGGGCTAGGAAATATGGGATTTTGGCATCGGAGAACTGGGGTAGTAAGAGGGGAGAGTAAGAGGGGCGAGCACACACTTGTGCCCCTGGAGAAGGTCCACGCTCGGATGCTGCCCCACCGAAGCAGGGACAGCTAGTCGGGAGGCATCGACCCAACTGAGGGACCTAAACCAGGGCCAGGTGAGTAAAGAGATGCTTCCCTCTTCCCCATCCCTCCTCCAGTTCCGAGCCACTGAAGGTGCTTGGGCCTGAAACATAACACAAGAAAAAGAGCTTTGGATTAAATGTGAACTTGAAAACTGAAAATCAGGCTGAGTTATAACAATCAAAATTGCCCAGAAATATATAGAACCCACCCAAGATGTTTCATAAAGTCAGAAAAGAAGTCTTCTAATCAACAAAATCGAAGGCAGAATTTGAGGAAAAACGGTTTTGAATTAACTCCCAATAAAACTGTTAGATTTGTAACAGGGTGTCCATTTTCCCAGAGGCAGTTCATTTCTGTGCAAAGGGAATAAATGCATGTGTTCAGCCAATGATACGGTGGGTGATATGGACTCATTTTAACCGCATCATCACTGTGCTTTGGTAGCACCCACGCTTCATGTAGAAGGAAGGACGGATACAGACAGATGCTCTGAATCTGAGAATTTCTGTGTTTTCAGCCTCAGTGCACAGTGGATGCTGACTTAACTGCAATGAGTGGGAGACGAAATGCTCACCAAGCAGTTATGCTGACCTTGGGCAAATTATGGGGCTCCCTCAGCCTCAGTTTTCTCCTATAAAACATGTGAATGACATCTCTTCATTGAGCTGTTTTAAGGATTACATTGTGTCTTCCACAATGGCTGGCACAGGCGCCCCTGAAGTGCTCAGAGAATGTCAGTCTTGACAAAACGCCTTTCTGATATAAAACTTGACACAATAACCCCCACTTAAGTTGTCAGAAGTACCAAAAGGACTTTGTGGAAAGACAGCTTCATAGAGAAGGCATCCACATGGCACAGAGGGGGAACACATTCGGGGCCTCCTTCCCTCCAGATGAAGTCCGCGGTTTCCTGAGAAATCTTAAAACATAGTTCACACTAACAACCACCGTATGTCATCTCTATAATCCTGTTTAAAAACAGCTCTGTTTGATGATTCTTAACCACTCAGATTTGAAAATGTGTAGTCCATTTAAGAAGACCATAAGATAAACAGAACAGGGCTCCAAATGGGAAAATTAGTAACAAGTATAGGTCCAAGGATATCACTTTTCTTTTTAGATGGCAATGCAGAGCTGGAAGTGGGAGGGGAAGGGAGGGAGGGAGGAGGAGGGAGAGGGAGAGAAAGAGGGGAAGAGAGAGAGAGAGAAGGAGAGAGAGAAGGAGAGGAATGTGTCCAAGAACTCAGTAACCAAGCAGTGGTACACAGATCAAAGAGCATGAAATGACAAGACAAAGCAAGGGGAATTAAGGGCTGCAGAACAATGGGGAACCTTCCAAAAGAAAAATCATACCTTCTCTCTGAATAGAAGTTAGAAGTAGTTGGAAAGAGTCCTGGAGCCATGACAGTCTCCCAAAAACTGAGAGAACACTTAAAACCTTTGAGAAAAAATGAAATATACAGAGCTTGTATAAGTTATGACTTGCCAAGTGCATCCTGCATTCTTCTCTTTGACTCTCACTTAGATATTATAAGAAGGCAAATTGAGCTCATTGATATACATTTAATTTTTCCATAACTAATTACATAGAGATAACAAAGTCAAGTGCTTCTTGCTTTCTCCCATGGTTCCAGTTATTCTTACCTGAAAAAAAACTATTCTTGGGCACCAAATTGTCCCAAACCCAAACCAATGGTTTATAGATGTACATCAGTATCAGCTAGGACCTTTTCAAAACAAACAAACAAACAAACATACTTGGTTCTCGATTTCAAACATTTAAAACACTTAAATCGGAAACCCCTAAAGAGGGTGGAGTACAGGAATGCATGTTATAATATTTTAAGCCCCCTGAGGTCTTATGCATCTTCCACTACAACTGCCAGCCTGGTCCATTCAACTGGTGGCTGCTACCCAAATTGCAGGCATTATTCCCCGAGGAAGAATCGATCCACAACTACAACCCTTCTCTCTTGTTAAAGCTGACAGCCTTCAATCCACTCACTTAGCAATCTCTGGCAAACCAGCTTGGAAAATTCTAATTTGTATTAGTTTTAATCAAGTAATCTAGGTGCATCCTAAATCTTTTCAAAAATAAGAAGTAGGACTTGCTCAATAATGATTTATTGTCAATTAATCAAGGCTAAATATGGTCTTAAAATCATTAGCGCTTTTTCCCTGGTGGTCTACAGCACCTGTATTTTCTGGGAGGTCCAACCACAGCACATGACAAAAGTAACCTCTTTCTTAGGCCATTTCTCCTACAGTTGGGATTAGTCAGTCAATAAGAGCCAACTGATCACCTGGTGTTAAAGGTGCTATGTGTTCAACTTGGTCTGTGTTTTTAAGAAATTTAAAATGCAATTTGAGGAGCCAACGCATGAGAAAATAAGCAAGAGGAGCAAAAGCGGGATATGAGAGTCGGAAGTCAAATGGTAGGAGCAACAGTAAAATAAAAACCTGCTGTTGTGTGAAGAAGGGGAGCTATTGGCTGAGCTTATTAGAGAAGACTCCTTCTAATAAGAAGACCCTTATTAGAGAAGGAGGTCCAACCTCAATCCTAAAGAATAGAAATGATGAAGTGACTAGAGCATTCAGACTCGATTTTCAGCTGCACAGTCAACAACGGGGCTGGCAATATCAAGAAAGACAAAGATGACAGGTGCCAGGCCTGTCTGTGCAAGGCTCACACTCACTCACACCAGAGTACAGGTCTTCACCACTCACACAAACAGCTGTTGAGAGAGAGCGGCTGGCTTCCGAGGATGCGGTGGGTCTCTGAGATAGCCTTACCTAACAGAAAACGATTCGACAGGAAGAATTTGAGAAAAAAAAATGGCCTTCCAGAGAAAGGACGCAGGCTATATCTGGGGAAGAACAAGTCATCGAATTCAACAGAGCATTAAAAAAAACCCAAAAAACTAAAGGATCTTATCAAATGTCTAAAGAGGTTTGAGTCATATTTTAGAAAATTCAGAATGTCCGTTTGATGTGTTTCCATTTAATTTAATAGTCAGTGTGGAGGTATTAAAATGCACGCCCTGTGGAATTACATAATCAGAGTTGTAATTCAGAAGGCGAATGTTGGCGGCAGCCTGTGGGTTAATTGGGAACAAAGGAAGAAGGGGCAGGCAGAGCAGAGGCTCCTGCGGGAGCCCAGGTGAGAGGAAGTGAGGTGGAACCTCGGTGCAGCTTCCCGGCAGCCGCAGCCCCTTCCCCCTCCACTCTGCAGATTCCCCTGGGG
>PVKM010048968.1:0-11066 GCA_004027735.1 Carollia perspicillata
CCGCCGCCTCCGCTGGGACCCGACCGTCTTCGGGCGGGGAACCAAGGGCGCCGCCTCAGGGGGCCGCCACTCCGCGGCCAGGAGCGCAGCGAGCTTAGTCCGGCTCGCGCAGCTCCCGCGTCGTCGGGCTACCGAGCGCGAGTGAGCGGGTGAGCACAGCCCTGAGGTAGCGCGCTGGGGGCTCGCGGCCGGAAGAGGGGAGGGGCGATGACCCGGGAAAGGGTTGGCGCCGCGCGGGACGGGCTCGCGCGCCTCGGGGGCGGGCCCTGGGGGCGTGGCTTTTCTGACAGCCCGCCCCCGAAACCCGGGCCACCACGAAGGCGCGGACCTTCTAGTCCGACGTCGAGGGTAGCAGCGAGGTGTAGAGCTGACGTGTTCTGAGGACCCAGCGGTTTCCTGCCGCCCGCATACTAGCAGCGGAGCGTTTGGGATTGCGCGGATTACGTTCCAGCACTGTCTGGGCATCGGCTTCCCTCCTTTGATCTCTCTTTGCTCCTCTGTGCCCTGACATCCTCTAGGTTGGGAATAAAAACTCTAAATCCAGCTCTGTAGACCTCCAATTCTCTAATACCAGGGTTTGAAGGAATGAGGGTGGCAGGGGCTATATGGAACCTGTGGAAGGGAAGCTGCGTTTATAGGCTGACCCTTGACCTTGCTGTAGTAGCTGCAGGCATGTCCACTGCGCAGCTGCCGTGGTAATTTTAGGTTATTTAGAGCGCCTAGTTGGGCTTGGGCAGGGGCTCCCTCAGAGCAGGGACTACCTGTTGTGTCCTCCCCAACCTGGTACTGAGCAGTGTCTTCCATAAAGGAGAGGCTCCTGGGGTGTTGGCCGAATGGATGAAACCTTGAGAGTCCAGGCTTTCTGCTTTTATTAAAGGATCCAGGCGATCTTTTTATTCAAGCATTTCCCAGATACAAAGCTTCATCTTTGAGCAATACGAATGTGGAAAAGGTACATTAACTTTATGAAGAAAACGAGGAACATCTTGTCAACCTTTCCTATTGAATTGGGGCCATGGTATTCGTTTCGTGAAAGAACTTGAATACACCAAACAGCCCCCAAAATACAAAGCTATTTCTACTTTTAAAAAATTACTATTGAAAGTGAGTTTTCACTCTTTCCTGATAAAACATGTTGTAAATCACACAAGAACTGCTTGGCCAACTTATAGGTTGACAAGCTTTCCCACAGTCCAGTAGGCCTCAGAGCATGTGTTCAGCACAGCTTCATAAATACTTTAAATTTTTATTACTGATGTTAGTAATTATAGCTTATTAGCAATCCAAAATAATAATTTTTTTAGCAAAAATAGATATGCAATCCCAAGACCAGTACAATACACTTCACTTTGTAAAAAATTATACTCTTCTACCTAGGGCTACCGGACTGGTCAATATAAAGAGAGTACTGATATTCATACCCCGAAATATTCTAGGAGATATGAGGGTGTTTTCATTCTAAACTCATAACAATCTGATTGAGGTTATTTACCAACAAAGGCTTTTATCTCTGCAACTTCATAAAACAGCTAGGAAGCCACAAACATTTCTCAAAATTTGTTCTAAAATTCCTATAGCTCAAGATTGCTATTTTGTGTAATGTTTAGAAATCTGTGGTCCACGTGATCCAGACTTAGAGCAGTACCATTTCCAAAAAACACAGGCAAGTATCTGAAATCTGATTTCAAAGTAATTTTTTAAGGTTCTTTTAGCCTGAACACTAAAGCATATAAGTAACAACACATCTTAAACACTTCTCTTTTTTCTCCTCCACTGTTCTCACACAAGATAGCTGCTTGTGTGCTTTCAAACTGTGGCCAATTCTTCAGATCTTTTCCCCCAGCTCTTTTTTTTCGTTAGTTGGAATCACAAAAGCCCCAAGGAATTGGTCTATCAAGGCCGGACCCTTCTCTTTAGGAAGCTGAAGAAGGAGAGCAGAGTTGAAACAAACAATCACACAATAAAATGTAATTTTCCTTTCACGGCTGATTCATTTTCACAGTGAAATCTAAATGTTCACTAAGATTGTTTGCTAATAGATTTAGTTTGCTTTTAGCACAAGTGGTTTCTTTTGAAAATGAGCCACCTTAATAGGACAGGGGCTTTAAAATCACACACACCTTGTGGTTGTATCCCAAAGTCACAGTAAACAACTCATACACAATCCTGAAGTTATGAATAGCTTTCAAAATCAGGGCTTATTTCCCACGAAATAACTGTGTAACTCTTTAAAATCTGTTCTTCCTTTGCGTATAGAGGAGTTAGGTTTTAAAAACAGAATAATCTCAGGTACCATCTTTATCCACATGTCCAATTGGAATCTGAATACAAAATTGTTACTTTTATAGTGGACAGAGTTCTGTTATATAACATCAGGAAAAAGTGTGCAGCCTTTGGGGATCATTGGAAGTCTATCAAGTGGCATTAAAACTTTTTAATTCTAAAAACACTTCAGCCCTGCTGGTGCAGCTCAGTGGATTGAGTGCCAGCCTGTGACCCAAAAGGCCATTGGTTCGATTCCCAGTTGGGGTGCATGCCTGCCTGGGTTGCAACCCAGGTCCCCAGTTGGGGGTACATGGGAGGCAACCAATTGATGTTTCTCTAGCACATTGCTGTTTCTCTTCCTCTTTTTCTCCCTCCCTCCCTTCTCCTCTCCCTAAAAGTAAGTAAATAAAACTTTTAAAAAACCACTTCAATATATTTCTTCATAGTTTTCCAATATTTAACTAGTTGACTAAATTAAAGTAAATCTATTTTCTTTGCTTTAATTTCTTAAATCTCAATAAACTGGCAGTGGTTATAAAAACAAGCATAAAGAAAATTTGTAATCTTCACTATTTTCTCCATTACATCATGCAGTGAAACTGACTTCCAAAAGTCACACACAAATTCTCTTGATGAATGAGGCAATGGAAACTGGACACACCAACTTCCTACCTCCTGCCCCAACCATTCTCCAAACATGTCCTATCTTTTTCAGAAAATGTGTTGATCCAACTTCTCAGATTCTTTGTTGGCAATTGGTTAGGATTTGTCAATTTGTGTGAACGAGGTTTGTTACCAGGAAAAATGGAATTTGACCATCTGGCAGTGTAGAAAAGCATAACACGATAATTTATGGGGAAGGAAAAAGGTTTTTGTTAACAGGGTACCCAATTTGGGGGAGTGGAGGCTACTGTGCGCCAAGCCATTCTCTTCTGCAAAACACAGAAATCCCCTTGCTCCCGAAAAAGACAAATCAAAACCCATGTCCAGAGACCCCATTTCATTCTTATGTGCCTTTTCGGTGTCTAAGGCTGCTACCTGAAGGAGTCTCCATCTCTCCAGCTCTAGGCCTTCTCTTTCTCCAGAGTGCACACTTGTGAGGCCAGTGTCTCTATTGCCCCGCCATAGATTCCTCCCTCTCCCAGGGCCCAGATGTACTGCCAGATCACTGAAGCCAGTCGTTTGAGGGGCTCCATCCACTGGGCCCCGCATCCAAGGCTGCTCAGACTCCTGAGACCAGAGAGCTTTCCTGGGAGCAGTCTGGGAACCGTGTTTGCGTAGCACAGGGCCACAGCATCCCTCAGGCCTGCCACCAGTGGGGCATGAGTCCTGCGTGAGCCTGCTCCACCCTATGCCAGCCGGGCAATGCAAGAGCCACCAGTGGGATGCAGTATCTGTTACCCCTCTCTGGGACCACAGCCTCTCATGTCAGCTTGGGGTTCCTCACTTCCTAGCAATCTACCCAGAACCCCCACCCCATTACGGGTTAAGAAAATGTATAGGTGGACTGCACACTATGGGCTCAAGTAGAGCTTCATCTTAAAAACTCCGGATTAAGATTTCCCTGCTTGTTAGGAGAGGTGTCATTGCTATTGAGTTCCATTGACAATGCTCTCTTGTTCTCCATACCAGCAGAGCAACTGAATTCTATTAACGAGTGGTACACAAATCCCTTCCCTTCCCTTATTGTTGGGACCTGCCCTTCCTGGTTTCAGAAGCTGTAACCCCCGCCCCCCATGGCTAAGGCTGAGTGAGTGACCTTCAGACCATAAGCCACTAAGGAGACAAAGCTTATCTCCCTGGCAGGAGCACGGCTTCTGCTCCTTTTACTTCACTCTGCCTGGCCCCCAATGCTTGGTTAGCCAATGACAGGTAAGATTCCTCAAGGGAGGGATGACCTAAGACAGGTACAATCACGGGGACCTCCAGGGAAGGACTTGGGGGGCTATAGGAAAAGGGGGTAATGGACCTTTGCTCCTCGGCTTTGTCATAGCCTGAGTCCTAATTCTGTCTGCAAGAAGTCTCCTAATCTCTTGGCTGCCTTACTCCCCCTGCCTGACGTAAGCCTGAAACAATGCTGGACATGGGTGCCGCCCTGTGCTGGAAAGGGCAGATTCCCTAGGGCAATCAAGCCTAAGAAAGAATGCATAAAATGGTATGAAACCTACTTTTCTATTACCCTCCATTTAAATAAGGGTCCAACTTTGAAATAAGTTTGTTTCCCCAAAGTTTTATGGCCCTGTAGCTATCTGACCCCAACTCAGAATGGGCTCTCAGAGTTCTTTCAATGTTATCTATTTGATCATAACTGCCTGACAATGATTGATGGGCTTATTCTGAGAATGTGGGTCTTTGGAACCGCTGGTTGCTAACTGATTATAATAATTCTCTGTGTACTTCGACGCGTTTGCAAATTATTTTCCCAGGGTAATGTGAGAGACCAGCAAGTAGCAAGCTTTGTGGGATCAATAGTGGTCCTAACTAAAAACAAAGGGAGAAATGTAGGAGGCCGTTCTGTGTGGCATGGGCCCAGCTCCCACTCAGAGATGCACAGGACCCACACCCACAGATAGGTTCTCCCATGGGGAATCAGGCCTGCATTGTACCTAGACTGCTATGAAACTTGTTTTTGCTAAAACTCCCTCACCCGGAATTGAGGCAGCAAACTTTACTGCATATCTTTAAGGTAACTTCCTAAAATCTATGCTAAACCTTCCAAGGATGAGTATAACCAGTTCAACCACTTTTCCCTTTGCATTTACAAATATCCTTCTTTTGTGATGTGATTAGCTGCATCCTCTCCTTTGTTTTCTGTAAAAGGTAACCACCTAAAGTGAACCTCTGCATAGTAAATGAGTACCATTATGTAATATGCCCAGAAAAAGCAATAAAAGCTTGTCTAGGCAAGGGTCAGGGCATTCTTCTCTTGAGAGGGTGGCCGAGGCGCTCTGAGGCTTTTTCTCCTCTTGAGATAGAGCCGTGCCGTCCCTTCTCCTCCACAGGACTTGGTAGTCCATGTGAATTTCTCATATCTCATCCACAGTGTGGCAGACCCCACGAGCCGGGGTCTGCATCACTTATTCCATGTAACAAATTAAGAACATAATTACATACAATTAGCAAAAGGTTCAGAATATTATAAAAGAAAGAATTGCTTTGAAATATAACTGTTAGGGTTCTCAGAGAAACAGTATGCATATATGGAGAGAGAGATTTCTTTTAAGGAATTGGCTCGTGCGATTATGGGTATTGGCAAGTCCAAAATCTGTAGGGCAGGCTGGCAGCGTGAAAACCCAAGCAAGGGTTGAAAGAGTTGAAGGTGCAGTCTTCAGTCCAAAATCCATAGGCAGGATTTCTCTTTCTGTGTTAAAGAAGTAATATTCATTATACTCCAGAAAACAAACAAACTGTTTTTCATTGATTTTAGACAGAGAAATAGAGAAAGAGAGAGGGAAGGAGAGAGGAAGGTGGGGAAGAGAGAGAGAGAGAGGGAAAAATTGATTTGTTGTTCCACTTATTTATGCATTCATTAGTTCTTTTCTTGTATGTGCCCTGACCAGAGATTGAACCTGCAACCTTAGCATATCAGGCCATCACTGTAACCAACTGAGTTTCCTGGCCAGGGCTGGAAAACTTCAGTTGTTACTGTTAAAGTCTTCAACTTATTGAGGCCCACCCACATTATTGAGGATAATCTCCTTTATGTAAAACTCATTGGTTATAAATGATAATCACATCTACAAAACACCCATCACAGCAATATTTGGTCTTAGTGTTTGGCCAAACAACTGGGTACCATGGTGTAGCCCAAGTTGACACATAAAATTAACCATCACAACAACCTTCATTCAATAGTATTTCCTCAAAGGCACAAGATAAGTAGGCTTAAATATATAAATCTCATAGTGAATGACGTTAAGCATGCCCTCATTAAGAAAACAAGTCCCCAGGCTTTTACTGTTCTTGGCTCTTCTTAGTCAGTTGTGTGGTGGTGGGAAGCATGGGCATGGGAAGGTGGGACTGTACGTCATTTTTCAAGAGCCCTTTTCTGCATAACCATGTCAAATATTTGTGCTAGAGCATGGGGAACAGTGTGCCTATTAGGATAAAAAATGAGCAAATGAATTGCCCACAATCTACATATTACAAGTTGTTGTATTGTAAATTAAGTGCCACAAAAAGATATAAAGTCAATAGTGTTGTAGGTATGTAAAAGGGTCTGGGTTTGATTGTGCTTCCAGCTGAAAGGAAATTTCACAGACTGGTGGAGCCGCATTGCAAACATTCCTTACTGTTTTTCAGTACAAGCAGGTAGAGGGGGAGAGACGGTAAACATGAGGAAATTGTTTCCAAGACAGAGTCACTCCTTTTATGTGGGCCATGTCAGTGGCACCACAGAGATGGCTAGAATTGAATTCACACAGCAAGTCCTGACATATCATGTCCTAATTAGCGTGGTTATGGATAAGATTTAAAAATCTGTTTTGTCAGCAGATGATCCAAGGAAGTGTTACCATAAAGAGCATGTAACCACCCCACACCTGGTCCAGGAGAAGCTCAAAACGTGGAGCTAAAGTTACCACATTAATAATTACCTGTGACGTGGTTGGCAAAAATAGTTTGTAATTGTGCTTGTAAGAGTACTTTAGGCAGTTGATTGCAGCAGGTCATGTTTTTCTCTACCTTCTAAGAAGGTTTCCACAACTCTTACTTTTTTGTGTGAGACAAAAAGCATATATACAGAGAAATTTATGACAGAGAGGTTTTTTTTTTTTATGAGCCTAAAGCAGTCACAAGTACTTCTTTCTTTTCAGAAGAAAAGTTAGTGAGAATATTAAACTATGACCCATTTCATTAGCAACACCTGAAAACACAATGCAGGCAGTATGTGTGGACGGAAACAGTAGAACAAAGTTGTTGTGTTCATATTTTTTCTGTTTTGTTTTGACTTGGTTTCAATTGCAGACATTTAAATATGGAATTTTTATAGTGTTGAGGAACTAAAATGAATTGGAGGAATAATACTCTTCACCACATTTTCAGCATAAATGTTATGCTATATATATTATATATATATTTAATATATATATTATATATAATGTAGGACGTTAAAATGTCTCAGAGCAACAGCTATAGGAGGACTATAATTCATTATTCTTTTGATACGGGTATGTAGCTTATGCAAATTTCAATGGATTTTTACAGCTGTATGATCTGTGCTTAATTTGGAAGACCTTAAATTAGCGATAACTCTTTGGGATTTTCAATGATAGTATGGATTTCATTCCGTTTTATTACTTTTAAGTCAGGTAATTCATTAAATACCTAACTAAATATTTTTAAAGTATTTGGTTTTGAGATCATTCATATATTTGTATTTAAAAATCAGGAAAAAAATACAGTCTGGGAGAGACTTTCAAAAAGGGATAAGCCACAAAGGCTCTTCTCTCCTTACAGACATTTCCTTCGTATTTGAACTTACAGTCGACCTCCTGGCTTTGAGCACTTGATGTGGACGGTCTTCCTAATTAAGAGTTCCAGCTCCAGACAATTCTCTGAACTCCAGACTTGTGCGTCCAACAGCTTAATGGTTATCTCCACTTAGATGTCTGATAGGCATTTCATTCATAACATGTCCCAAGGTGAACTCTTGTTTGCCCCTGCCTCTCAACCCCCACTAAATGTGTTCCTCCTGAATTGTTTGTTATTTCGCCTCAGTGCAATTCGTCCACCCTTGGCTAAGGTAAATGATTTCGGAGTCAACAACCACCTCTCTTTGCTCAACGCCTAATAGGCCATCAATGAGCAAATCTTCTTGACTCATCCTTTGATTTTCAACTGTTTTTGTCTCACTCAGTTGGCCTTACAATGCTCTACAAGGCCACACAGTGGTTGCGGTCTCATTCATCTTCTTCCAGTCCATCCTCTTCACTTATATAGTCACCCCTCATTTCAATCCAGTGTCATGATCTATATTAGTTTTCTATTGCTGCCATAACAAATGAGCACAAATTGCCACAAACCAAACAGCTTAAAACAATACAAACTTATTAGCTCGCAGTCCTGTTGGTCAGAAGTTGGGTTGGCCTGGCTGTTTTTTCTAGTTGTTGGCAGAACCCTACACCTTATATTTGTAGGAATGAGTTCCCCGTTTCCTTGTTGGCAGTCAACTAGTGGCTGCTCTTAACTCCCAGAGCCTTCTCCCTGGTCTTTGCTCATGGGACCCTACATCATAGAGTCAGCAACAGTGAATGGTATTCTTCTCACACGTCTAATAGCTCAGATTTTCCCTTCTACTGAATCTAAAGTGAACTGAATTTGAGAAAATAGAGACATCATGTGCAGACATTAAGATAGTTGTAGAAAAAGTAATATTATATTAAGAGAATAATGGAAATCTAAAGAGTAAAATGTATTAACCCACTAAACTGATTATTGTTGCATTGGCACTGTAGGTTCTTTGGCTGAAATATAAAACTGACAAGTGTTTCTTAAGGAGAGGATAGATTATGATACTTACTGTAGAACCATGTAGAATTCAGTGGTAAATGGTTTAGTATAGTTTTCCAGTTTGTTGCTCTTACAGTCTTAGACGATAAAACAGTTGAACTGAAATGTTGTGCTCTTACCATTTTCATTGCCCCACTGCTTTCCACGCTTTTTTGCTTTTTAGTTGGCTAGCACACGACTTTATTTTAAGCCAAGTATTTGAAAGTGTCAAATGGAAGTACTGCTGCAGCCAGGTGGCAGCTGACTTTGTTTTTACTTAAGTGTGAGATAGCACTCCCAGATGTCAGCCTGTATTCTTTTTTAATGAAATAATTTTTATGAGCTCCAAATACACTAAAACATTTCCAGAATTACCTTTGAAAACTTATGCTACAGTAATAAATGCAGGCTCCAGCAACGCCTCAAATATATCAAATATCCATTCTCATAGAGATCAGGGGGGAATCAACATGACAGTATTAACCATTTTAACTTAAAAAATTCACTTTTGGTATTGTTTTAATTTTATACATTTTTCTACAGATTGTCACTTTATGTATTTCTCCACATGACTGCCATCTATGACAGGCTGTAGACTAAAGACTTTCGTTTTTGCTCCCTAACCACCTCAAGTGCAATAGACTAGACACCACTTGATTACGATGACAATAAAGGAAGGTGAAATTTATTCTCCGCCATTTAAAAAATGTTTGGATTTGGATAAAAATAACTAATTTATTTCCAGTTTGAGTAGCACAGAGTAAAAGATTCAGAGTAGGCCATTTGAAGTTGACAAAATTTACACATCATTCCAAGAGTAAAGGGTCTGAGTTAATTTATAAAATGCATAGTTTAAGGTTCACCCAGAAACAAGAGAATACAGTGTGAGTTAACAGCCTTAGGGAAGATCAAGAATAGGAAGCACCATGAAAAGAACTATAAAAAAGAACAGATAAGGAAAGCATGCAGAATAACAGAGTTGCATATTGGTTTTGGAAGCTCAGCTAAAAAGGGATTAGGACAAATTGGTCAACGTTTCCCAAAAGGGACGTTTGGGAGACAAAAGGCAAGTTGGCAATTCATGTGGTCATTTGTGGTATAACTTCTACTTAAAATTGAGCGAACAGACTCGGGTCAGAGCCTGTGTAGGTAGTTGTGAAAGTCTGAAGGAGGGGGCTCAGGTTCTGGCCTGAGCGATGGTCAGAATGGCCTCAAGTTTTAAATCTAGTTGTTTAATCACGTGCTAAGGTAATTGTATAGCATGAGACCACACCTGGAATTTTCTTTAACTCTCTGAAGTTTATATTTCAAAATGGCCTCACACACGCTAGTAAAGATTAGCAGATCTTTTGGAGTGATGGTGTGTCCTGCAGTAAGTGAACAGAAGAGGAAGAAAAGTTCAAAAGGTCATGAGCCCAAAAGTATGATCTTTAAAGGAGAGCTCTCATCTCTCCTAAATCCTATACAACAACAGACCTCTATAAGGAGCATCTGCCATTTAAGATCTGCCAGGGGTAGAATAAGGTAGGGGTACCTCATTCTATCATAGCTAAATGTATGACAAAGTACTTTGCAGCACTTCATAAAATTTTGTTCATGTTGCATATCTTTTGAATTCTGGCTTTATACACTAAAAAAAGATAAGCTAAACAGGGCTCTTTTGGGACTAAGATCCTTATATGCATATAACTCTTACTGTAAAGAAGGGATCAGACTATAAAAATACTGGAGGGAAGTTTTCAGACACAGCTAGAGAGAGGTCAGTTAGTGACCTTGAACTAGTTATTTCCACTTAGAATGTGGAAATAGTTTTAGTTTACTTACGTATTCTCTTCAACTTTGCTGGCTCTGGGAATCAGTAGGGAAGAATCCTGGTAGTGATTTACGCGTGTGATGTGTGAAAGACTATGTTTTGGAGGACTGCAGAAAGAAGAGAAAATGAAGTATCTGTAATCAGTGGTAGAGACATGCTAAATGCTTCATTACTAGTCCTGGATGGTGAAAGGGAAAACTGTTTTATAGCCCTTGATTTCTTGATTACAACCACAACAATCTGGTAGTAATATTCTCTAATAAAGATATGTAAATTATAAAAACTTGGATTCTATAGAGAAGAAATAAATAGACAATATCTCAAAATGTAGTAACACTGGAAAAAAAAAAAACCTACAGAAAGACCCAAAGAGAATTTAGAATAGAACTGGAAGGGGTCCTTAGAAATTATTTCCTTCAGAACTGGAAAGCATTATGCTAAGTGAAATAAGCCAGGCAGTAAAGGACAAATACCATATGATCTCACCTTTAACAGGAAC
>PVKM010048969.1:0-11056 GCA_004027735.1 Carollia perspicillata
AATGTGTCAGAGCTCATCAATATTATCATTCTAATTACATTTAGTCATGGATTACATTTTGTTCGCTCTTCTCCTAACCCCTCCTTAGTCAATATCCAGGGCTGAATACCGAAAGAGCAGAAAACATAGGTTCAAGTTCCTTTTTTGTCACACCTATTAGAAATATGACCTTGAGCATATTCCTCTCTGAGTCCTGGTTCCCTTATCTCAAAGGCATTAATAATTTTCCTTGGCTATCTGATGATTTATGTACACATCAAATGAAGACTTACATGTTTATTCAACATTTTAATCAATGACTTGGATGTGAGCTCTAATGGCATAACAGAATTTTTAGGCCATATGCAGCTTTGGGAGGGGAGATAATGTATCAAATAGTGCTCAATGTCCAAAAAGACTTCATAGGCTGGAATTATGGGATAAATTTAATGAAATGAAGTTCAAGAGAGAAATTAAAATTTTTGAACTTTGGCCTAAAAAAATCTAACTCAAGCATAGAACAAGGAACAGAAATTAGTAGCAACAAATGTGACTTGATTTGAGAGTTTTAGTTGCCTGTAGGCTGGGTATGAGTCAACAGTACTATGTGACCACCAAAAATAAAAGCCAGAGTAGCCTTGGGTGGATTGAAGGGAACCCAGAACTAATGAAGAGGAATGCTCATCCTTTCCGATCTGAAATGGAGGAATCACATTTAGAGCATGTATTCATTTGAAAATCCCAATGCTTGACATGGGTTAAAAACACAAGCAAAGCTCATTTAGAGAAGAATGTACAAGATGCAATATGAACCCCAAACTTGAAATGGTTAACCTAAAGGACCAAAAACTCCTGGAGCACTAGACAAATTCCTCAAATGCACTGGAACTAATAGGCTGGCTCTGTGTGGCCCCAAGGACAGAGAACTGGCCAAAGTGTAAGACTCCTAGGGAAATAGATTTTATTTATGACAAGGAAATAGTGACTCTACTATAGACCTATATCCATAATGTTGTCCAGGTCATGGGACTTCCCACGGGTTACAGCATGGAAGGAGAGCCTTGGGTGCTAGGACTTAGAATGGCAGGTTATAGTTTCCCAAAGCAGCCATGCCATTATATATCCTATTCCTACCTTACAATCTGATGTTGCCACTCCTTCATCCAGGGGTAGGGAGTCTATATTCTCCACCGTGAATGGGGGCAGACTTTTGTAACTCTCTTGACCAATAGAAAAAAATCATCCTACCTGACTTCTGAGAATAGGCCATAGGAAGTACACATCTTGTGTCTGGCTCTCTCTTTTGATATTCTTGCTCTTGGAACCCAGTCACCGTGCCGTGATGAAACCAAGCAGCCACATGGAAAAGCTACATGTAGACATTCTAGCTATTGTTTAAGTCTTCCTAGCTTTGAGTCTTCTCGGTCAATATCCAGCATTAACCACTACACATGCGAATAGATGACAATTAAGATGATTCTATCTCTCATCCTTCAAGATTTTGCAGCCGATGCACCGGACATTATGGAACAGAGGTCATCCAATTCTGCTATGCCTGGAGGCTCCCTGAGTATACACTATACCTGACTCAGAGAACCCATGAGCATATAATAGTCTTTTTGCACTACTATACTTTGAGACAATTTGTTGCAGCAACCAAAGTAACTGTAACCGATGAGTCCTACCAAAGGACTACTGTGGCCCTTCTATCAGGAGGAAGGGCAGAAATGTCTAAATGACGGGTTGTGACTCTAACCTCTCACATTCAGAAAGGACGGAGTTATAAGTTATCAAGAAATAGGCAAGGATGTTGGGAGAATAAAGAGCAAGTTATGAACCAGATGGGATCAAAGGATTCAGGAATGAAATCTGAGAATGAAGGAACTCTGGGCATTCAGGGAGTAGGCATTTACTTTACAAAGAGCCTGGTTGGCCTTGCAATAAGGAGTGGCTGGCTCCAGATCGGGGAGGTAGAGGAGGCTCTTGGAAGGCAGCGGGTGGCCTTCTGTCTATGCCGAAGGAACAATTTAAAAATCATGGGTGGCTGGACTGCATGATGACCTTTAATGTTCCTTTGGATCTATAAAGAAGTTCTTAGAAGAGTATAAAACACTATGCAGATAGGATGTATTGCTATTAATACATACTTTATTGGCCCAATAAAAGACGCTTAATAGAAATTGGTGGGTAGCTGAAAGTCAAGGCAAGTTAATTATTTTGAGAGGGTTAATGAGGCACAGTTGGAACCTCCTCGTGTTGGCAAGATAAGCTCCCACCACTCTATCCATCCCGCTCTAACCTTTAGTCACACGTTACATTCTGGGCCACAAGGAATGAGCTACTAATAAAAATGAGAGGAAGTGAGGAAGAAGAAAGAAATCTATGCGGGAACATTAAGACATTCTGAAGAGGCAACCCCAAGTCCTGCAGCCACATTTGTGAACAAATTACACATTGTTAGAGAAGTGGCTACCTATGCCCTATGCTCCAAATAGTTCGTAATATCTCTCTTGAGCCATTTATTGCAATAGCTTTTAATGATTTGTTCAATGGGACTGACTTTTAACTTCTAAAGGGCAGGGATAAAATATCTTCACGTCTCCAGTGATTAACATAATACCTGACAGAGAACAGGAACTCAATAATCCTTTGATGAATGGGTAGATAGAGAAAATGCCTGGCTGGCTGGCTGATTGGCTGGCTGATTGGGTGGCTAGCTGGCTGATTGGTTAGGGGGCTGGCTGGCTGGCTGGCTGGCTGGCTAATAATTCCTCTTAGGTATTTGCAAGCTGACAAGCCTACCACTCATAGCCTTTCAAGATAGGTAAGAGAGGAGTAGAAAGAAATCTGAACCTGTTATCAGTGGTCACCTCTGTATCATTTAACCTCCCTAGAACTGCTCCATAAACTACTGTGGAGTCTTAGGACGATGGGTCCTCCACCCATTAAGCATACTGTTCATTTAGTCAACAAACATTTACGGAGTAGCTCAGACTGTGCTAGGAACTAGAAATAAAGATAAAAGTTTTGACCCTGACCTCTCACAATCAAATCATCAATAGCACATGATTTGATATGTGCAACGAAGGTAGAAGAACAGAGTGCCACAGGAACATGATAATAACTACCTTGATCTAGGGACCATCCCAAAAGGTGTCCCTTAGAAAATGATGTGGAACCTAAAACATTAAGTGTGAATGGGAGGCAGGCAAAATGAATGGGGATGAGTATTGCAGGCAGAAAGAGGTCCAGGAACAAGCTAAGAAGAGTTTCAGAAACTGAGAGGCTCGTGAGCCATAAATAAGTGTGAATACTCCATGGGAGAGCACTTTTTACCAGAATTGAAAGAAGTCTATTTGCTGAAAAACCTTTTTTGCTGTTCTGAAAGAACCAAATAAACTCTTGGCAAGCTAGGACTGTGTTTTCCTCACCTTGATGGCCACAGAGGACCAGCTTTTCTGCACAGAGGAGCCCAGCACAAACTGCACACCTAAAACTTCCCTTGGCACGTGATCAAATTCCAATGTTCTTCTAGAAGATCACATGCTCAGAGGTGGTCAGACTGAAGGGAACTTTCCGGTGGTTCTGAACACTGAAGCAGCTCTGTGTTTTTTAAGCCTTTGGCTATTTCCCAGTGACTGAGTATCTATGTGGCTTTGTCTTCTTTGACAGGCAGAGCCCGAGACAAAGAGCTGGGCCCCGGTAGCTTATTACAGAGGTAATCCCAGCAAGCACTGTGAGGGAGAGGGGAAGTGAGAAAGGCAAGGGAAGGAAGCCAAGAAGTAAAAGGTATGTTAATGAGTGTACTGCTGTGAAAACCTGTGGCTCCATCTTGGGTGACTCTGGGAAACAGTGTAGAAAACCCTTCTAAGTTGGCTCACCACAGAAGGAGTGGGAAAAGCAGGGGCTGGTATTTATCCACCAATATCCATCTCTCATTGGTTGAAGGCAGCTCCTGAGAAAATTAACTCTCAGCACTTCTGGCCTACCCACATGCACACAAAGGAAGTAACTGCCTGTGACCAAAGATAGGAGATTCCTGGGTACTTGAGACATGAAACCATCCACCCATGGGTAAAGAGAGAGCTGTGGGGTTATGGAAAGGGAAATGACCACATCTGCTACTGACTCCCTCCCACTTAGGCTCTCTTGTGGCTCAGGGACAGAGGAGGTCTGGCCCCTGAGTTCCAAACTACTATCTGGTCTTGGCAGAGGTGGATTTCCTGATGGCAGGGAGGTTGAGGTCAGTCCTGTGTCCTTTTCACTGGTTGTGTACTAAAAACACCACACAGTTCTCTGTTGCCATTTTTTTAAACTTTATACTTTCCAGCCATACTCACATTGTATTTATATCTCGCTTAATATTTCATCTTATGTACTGCTATATTTTTTGCTTTTAATCAAAATGTTATTCATTAAAATCCTTTCACTCTTGCCTTCTGTCTCACTCTTCCGCATGTCATAGAATTGAAGAGACTGCAGAGGGTCCCATAGTGAGAGAGAAACTGAAGCTCAGGAACTAAAATAATTTATACAAGGTGACCTAGCTAGATAAATCAGAGCTAGGAATAGAATTCAAGTCTCTAGGCTTCTAGGACAGAGGTTGATAAACTTTGACCCTTCAGCCAAATCCAGCCCACTGCCTACTTTTATAAATAAACTTTTAATAGGACATTTGTTTAAATATATATAGCTTATTTGATTTCAGGTAGTTTCAACAGAGGTGGTATGTGGTCCACAAAACCAAAATGTCTACTATCTGGTCCTTTACAGTAAATATTGGCCCTGTTCCAAGCCATTGTTTATTCCCTCATCCCCCGATCCCTAACTCTAGCATTATCCACAGTCACAGCGTCATCTCACAGATAGTCTGAGGTTTAGACTTCACTGGAGTCTAGTAAAGTAGGTAGTTGCGAAAATTAAGGCCTGCAGGGGTTAAGTGACTTGCCCAAGATTATGAAGTTGGTTAAGGGACAGAGGCAAGACCCGAATCCATATCTTCTGACTTTACATCTATATTTTTCTCCACTTAGCCTCTGCTCCCTTGGGCTGCATCACACTAGTCTTGAGTTTAACTCCTAATCACCCACCATTCACACAAGAGCTTCTCTCAATAGATGTGTGGCTTTGTGTATGGCATGAGAGATCTTAGGTATAAATCTCTAGGTTTTTTTTGTTGCCTTTAGCCCAACCAAACATAAAGCTCCAGTACAAGATAAATTCTAAGAATCCAGGAACAAAGCCATACATTTTGATAATGTAGGGGTTGTTTTGTCTTGTTTTTTTTTATAAACTGTAATTTACTGAGGTAGAAATGTAAACCTTTCTAGTACAGAGGAATGGGAAGATTTACTTGTAGTATAACCCACTAGAACTAGGTCTCACTGGTTAAAGAACTATTCCAGAAGAGTTTAGCAAACCCAGTTGTGGCTGTTCAAGGCAACAGTATTTTGCCTGAAATAGTCCAGTGGGGCTATGTGGTTCAGAGAGTTGTCTGGCAACTATATCAAGGATAATGGAGAAAAATTACAAAAATTGTACACTTGCTTCATTGAAAGTATGTATGCAGGTGACTAACGCTGAGAATCATAATTATTTTCAAAAAAATTTTGTTGTCCCATCATAATTCGCCTGTAGCAAGTTCTAATCATTTAAGTAATAAATTTAAATTATGATGAACAGCAGGATTCTAGATTTTTTAAACTTTGGATTTAAAATTGACAAGCTGACTTTAAACTATCACACCACATATAACTTGCCACATGAATCTGACAATGCTCAAGTTGGGTTATACCATGTTCAATGAGACAAGTGCACTGTTTCTCCCACAGGGCCTCTGTTCCTTTGGGCTTATGCCTCTCTTAGTTTAACTCCCAAATACTCACCAGTTAAGCCTCATAGCTTTTCTGTATAGCTTGAGTAATCCTTAGGTGTATGTCTCCCATGTTTTAATCAGCTGCTAGAATCCACATGAAGGAAGGAGGCCAGGAAAAAGGACAACCATCTTTGGGATACCTTGAATCCTGGTGATAGCTCAGAGCTAGCTTTGGTACAAGATAAATTACAAGAATCCAGGACTACTCTTGGATACTACAGCAATATCAAATTCTTATCATCTTTTCTAAATGCTTTCTCTAAACCTCTGTACTTCTCAAATTTGCAGAGCAGTAACCTGTAGTCTGCAGACCAGCGCCAGTCCATACCTTGAATAGCACACAGAGAGATCCTCCCTGGTTATTTTCCAATGTGTGCTGGTTTTCTTTGGTGTGCTCCATGCTATGTTCCTCTCCCACCCCCTCAGTATTGGCCCTGATTGCTTCCTTGTCTCTGTATGCGAAGCAAAATTGAGCTTTCATCATAGTGTTGCCAAGGAGGCTTTTACTCCATGATAAGCTCGGCCTACCAGAAGTGCTGGCTCCCTGCTTCACTTACTGTCCCAAAAATGGGCATACCATGCAAGATTCTCTCCCTGCCTTTTTTTTTTTTAAGATTCCCTCTCTTTTATTCTGGGCACTCCACCTATATTTGGGTGGCATCTGCCACTTATCCAGGGCAAAGTGAGGAACTGTTTAACATCTAGATGACACAAAGCATTACTTTTTCATTGGCATCCAAGCTGACAATCGATCTCCCCACTTGGCAGAAACACCATAGACATTGATGCCACCTGCATCCTGTCATTACCTGGGTTCTTCACCTCACCCCTCTCCTCTGTCCCCAGGTGAAGCCCCCTTTGACTGAGTACATTCCTACTCGATCATATCATACTGAATATTAAGTAGCCAGAACATTCATTGACTGACAGTTACCTTGCCTAAAAGCCTAATTGTCCCCATCAGTTCACACCTCCCTCAAAGTTACTAACATTAGGTCCACAGGCATTCTCTTAACTAGAAGAGAGAGGTGCATATTTTAATCTACACCAATCCCGTATGAAGTTTCAATTGCCAAACATATACTGTGAAGCACCCTTTTTAAATGGATAAAATTTTAGCTGTTATTCCAGGCTAGTGTTTAGACTTTGATGACTAAATTTCTTTAGAAGATAAAGTATTTTAGGAACAGTTTGGGAATAGAACTGGCTTCTGTACAAATCAACGTTTGTCACCATCATACATTTTGCTTCCATATCCTTTCATCTACTACTTTTAGCTCTACAATTTGTTAATTATCCTCTATTTCAAAAGTGAGAGATAACAATATTGAGAAAGGCAGTGAGTGAAGTGTTAGGGAAAGGGAAGGAGCTTTGACCTCAGGGAAATACATTATAGGTAAATGTTATTCTAAATGTTGGAAAGAAAATGTCCATTTTTAATTACAGGGAATTAAAGAAAATAACTAAACTTTTTTAAAGATGCAAGACATGCCTTATTCAATTAAAATCTTGGACAAATGCCCCCAACACACACACACAATACTGTAGTTTTAGGAACCTGTCACAGATGTAAAGATTTTGTTTTCCTCAATCCATCAAAACCTCATATTCCAGGAAAACTGAGACTAACAGCTTTCAAAACAACTTAAGTTCCTAAACCATGAATTCTATAAGCTTTTGGGCTATCACCAGAATCTAGGGTATCCCCAAAGATCATCTTCCTTTTCCCTGGCCTCCCTCCTTCATGTTGATTCTAGCAGCTGATATTTAAAGATCAGGACAAGAAACAATGCCATTTTCCTCTGCAGTTAAAAAAAAAAAGAATTGTTGACTTCTGGTCAAGATGTCAAGATAGAGGAAGCTTCGCTTCATCGCACAACCACAAGAAACATCACAACTAACTTCAAAACAAAAAAAAAAAAACCCACCCAGAACTGCCAGAAAATCAAACTGTATGGAAGTCCAACAACCAAGGATTTAAAGAAGCCATATTCATTCACATGGGTGTGCTAAGACAGGGAGTCTGAGCAGTTCTACCTAATACACAGAAACAAACACAGGGAGGCTGCTAAATTGAGGAGACAAAGAAATATGGCCCAAATAAAAGAACAAAACAAAACCCCAGAAAAAGAACTATATGAAAAAGAGATAGCCAATCTACCAATGCAGAGTTCAAAACACTGGTGATCAAGATGCTCAGAGAACTCACTGAGTACACCATAAACATAATGGAAGAAATAAAGTCTACACTAGGTGAAATAGAGAAAAATCCACAGGGGACCAACAGTGAAGGGAAGGAAGCTGAGATTTAAATCAACAATTTGGAACATAAGGAAGAAATAAACATTCAACTACAACAGAATGGGGAAACAAGAATTCAAGGAAATGAGGAGCATATAAGAAGGCTCTGGGACATCTCCAAAAGTGCCAACATCCGAATCACAGGGATACCAAAAGGAGGAGAGGCAGAGCAAGAAAATGAAAACTTATTTGAAAAAATAATGAAAGAAAACTTCCCTAATTGATTAAGTAAATAGACATACAAGTCCAGGAAGTACAGAGATTCCCAAACAAGTTGGACACAAAGAGGCCCACACCGAGACACATCATAATTAAAGTGCTAAAGGTTAAGGATAAAGAGAGAGTCTTAAAAGCTTAAGCTTAAAAGCAAGAAAAAAGCAAAGAGTTGTCTACAAAGGAGTTCCCATAAGACTATCAGCTTTCTCAAAAGAAACTTTGAGGCAAGAGGGGACTGGCAAGAAGTATTCAAAGTGATGAAAAGCAAGGACCTACAACCAGCTGGATTACTCTATCCAGCAAAGCTATCATTTAGAATAAAAGGCAGATAAAGTGCTTCCCAGACATGGTAAAGCTAAAGGAATTCATCATCACCAAGCCATTATTACATGAAATGTTAAAGGGACTTATTTAAGAAAAAAAAGAAGATCAAAACTATGAACATTAAAATGACAACAAACTCACAACTATCAACAAATTAATCTAAATGACAAAAACAAACTAAGCAAACAACTGGAACAGGAACAGAATCATAAATATGGACATCATTTGGAGGGGTGTCAGCTGGGAGGGGGACGGGGAAGAATGGGAGTAAAAGCACAGGGAGGAAGAAGCATAATTGGTAGGTATAAAACAGGCAGGGGGATGTTAAGGATAGTATAGGAAATGGAGAAGCCAAAGAACTTATATGCACGACCCATGGACATGAACTAAGTGGGGGTTGCTAGAGGGAAGGGGGGTACTGGGCAGAGGGGGACAAAGGGGAAACACTGAGACAACGTTAACAGCATAATCAGTAAAGTATAGTTTAAGAAAAAAAATTGTTGAATTCAGACATAACTGTCACTCATAGCCCCAACATCTGACAGACATCTTTTTAAAAGTTATTATTTCTTCCAACAAAGTTATTAATGCATGGTAATTCCTGCATTAAATAAATCCTCCTTCAACTGGGAAACACAATCACTAGAATTTTTGGCACACTACTTTTGGGAGAAAGAGGCTATTGAGAAGAAAACAAGCTAAGGTTGAGCACATTTGTTTAAAGCAACTTTCCAAGGTGCATCCCAGAGTCAAGCAGACTCTTGTTCTACATCTATGGTTTTGGTCAGAGCTGATCAATGGTCATAATGTTGACCCACAAGCACATTAAGACCCTGATGATCCAAGGAAGAATATTGTTTGATTCATTGTCCTTACTAAGCCAGGAAGTTAGACTAGGACATTTCAGAAAGATTTGCAGCATTAGTTGAAACCTTCATTTTAACCAACTGATTAAAAAACTAGGATGCAGATTCCTGGAATATTCTGGTTAAACAATTACATTATCTGTAAAATAAGAAATTTCCATTAGAAAGTTCACTCATTTATTTAGCAGAGACTTATTAAATGCCTAATTTGTGCCAAATGCTGTGTTAGGTGCTGAACATATGGACATGGACAAAACAAAGTCCCTTAAGTCATGTGACTAATAGCTTAGTGGGATAGATACAAGCAAATAATTACATAAATACTTCATAATTGCAATTGTGATAGGTGTTACACAGAGAATGTTCGAGGTGTTATGAGAAAGTATCATGGGGACAGAGAAACCTGATCTAGGATTCCTAAATCACCAACAAGAGCATGTGCGTAGGTATTAAGGTAGGGTGGACTCTGGTCTCTTAGGGAAAATGAAAGTAAAAAAAAAAAAACAAGAGTTAAAATAGTATAAATAAAAAACCAGGGATGAAGCCAGAGACATAGCAGTGACTAGACCAGTCAAGGCCTTGTTGATCATAACAATGAGTTCATCCAAAAAGCAATGGGAAACTCTGGCTGAGACACTTATTTCTTTCTTTTCTGTATCTGCTCAACCCTTCTTTCTTTATCAATACAATCCCCACATCCAACCGGGATACAATGGCCCCAAATAATGACTACATTTCTTAGACTCCTATGTGACAGTTCTAGCCAATGAGGTGAAAGCAGAAGAGGTATCAGCAACTTTCAGGAAGTATCTTTAAAGAAAAAGGTATGCTCTGCCTTCTTCCCTCATGTAGGAGTGTGCATAGGATGGCAGGAGTCTAGAGTAGCCACCTGGGACCATGAAGATGGAAGTCACACAGTGAGGATGGTAATGCCATGTGGTGAAAGAAGCTTAAATGCCTGTTACCATGAGAAGTCACACTAGTCTTGGATAGAAGCCTCTTGAGCTTCTACTACATGAGAGAAAAGTACACTGAATAAACATCCATGCAGGCCACTCTCATTTCAGACTTCCTGTCAATCTCTGTTGATGTTATTCTTGATACAGAACTCTTGTCTTAAAAACAGAGTTTAAAGAAATGTCTTTCATGATGATTTATGATCTCTTAAGATCACAAATTTTTATGACTTTTGTGACATACCTGAATATTTAATATCAATATAAGAACCAAAACTGGAACGACACTTTTGTTTCCTCATTCATTCTTTTTTTTATTCATTTACTTCATCATCCAGCATCTGCTATATACAAAGTATTAATTGTCTTTGGTGTTGTAGAGTGATGCAGACACTGGCCTGCAGTGTCTGTGGCATTATGGATGAGAAACAAGACATTCACATGCACTAGCAAGTCCTGTGGAGGAAAAGGGACGGCACGGCTACTCCCTCAAGGAGGGAGCACCTCGGAGTGGCCTAGCCACTCTCTCAAGAGGAGAG
>PVKM010048970.1:0-11055 GCA_004027735.1 Carollia perspicillata
TCTATGCTTCTTTGAAATCCCTAATCACTCTTCTTTTTTTTTTTTCATTGAATTTTTTTTGGTGACACTGGTTAACATAATTACACAGGTTTTGGGAGCACAGTTCTACAACACGTCACCTATATACTATTGTGTTTTCACCTCCAATTTAAGTCTGTATCACCATTTATCACCCATCTCTACAACCTTTCCTCCAGGAAATCACCATACTTTTGTCTTTTGTCCTGAGTTCTCTCTTTTTTTTAACTAAATCCTTCCACCCACCCCCACCCCCCAGTCCTCCCAACCCCAGACAGCTGTAAACCTGCTCTCTATCTCTGAGTCTGTCAATATCAGAACTTGGGGGTTAGACATCATGCTTCTCAGGGGGAACCCCTGCAGCTGAAATATTGCTCCAGAACTTCAGCCGCCACCATAAGAGTGAGGCCAGCCCTTTTTGCAGCTCCGTCCTTCCTTCTAGTGTCAATGTGGCTTCTGCTGTAAATCCTTGGTTATAAAACCACTCTTTAGCTAATCTTCAGTTGGTTATTCAGCATACTGTTCTGTAAGTTAGTGGTAGTTCCAATTTGGCCCTGGGAGGAGGTGAATGTAGCTCTCCCTCTTCTGCTGCCATCTTAAATCTCATTCTCCTTTTGAATTTCCTTGTCTATATCTACATTCTTGTTCCCTTGCTTCATCTGCTTTTTTCAGTCTGTATAAATTATCCTCATACAGGGAAATTCCCTAAACTCAGATGAATAATTTAACTCACCATTATGGCTTTAAAATTTCCACTGCCCCACTCTGTACTTTATATTTACTATCTCTTTTTTTCGCAAAATAAATCTTTGTATTTTGAATGTTAAACAGACCAAGGTAGCAATGTCACACATGTTACAATCAATTGCAAGCTGATTTTTACATTGGATTGGGAGAAAACCTTTAGAAGATACTTATCCTATAAACTGAGAATGTTAGTAGTTACATCTTTAAATGGCTGCCATGTTTATTGCCTCTAATCTAATTTTTTATCATGTTCTGTTTTTGAGGGTTCAACATCAACATCTGAAAAAACTATTATTGGAGAATAGTTCATTTCTTGAAATTGCAATTCATTAAAATAAAGATGAATTAAACTCATATATTCAATTTCTTAATAAATTAAGATTATTTTATTTTCACATTTTACTATTTAGGTAATGTTCTTACAAATCAGTTATTAATAATTGGTATATGTGTTTTCTGAAAATAATAAAATTAGAATGAAATAGAAGGCTTACAATATAAAATATTCTATATCTCTCATGGTAAAATAGCACACAATATTCTTCTTTCTTTTTTTCCCAGGAGTTTGTCATAACACTCATCTTAGATTAATCCTCACAAACAAATGTATATTTTGAATTCCATGTTATTTGAAGATAGCAACTTCCTCATAACAATGTGATAGCACATCTGAATTCTAGGGGATTTTATACCTCAGCAAACATGAATACAATGCAAATGACAATTTGCTGGCTTTTTTAAATTTATGATCTTTTATTCATCACTTCATGTAGAGCAAAGTGGTATGTAGTCTTTGTTTCTCAAATGCAGATGGAGAGTGCAGAATTCTTGGATCAGCTATCTTTTATTTTTATTTTTGAACTGAGAGGGTAAATATGTCACATTTTGCATTTTATTATTGGGTGAGTCCCTTTTAACATTAAAAAACTCTAATGGCTATTATTTATTCTTGAGAAAATAAATGTAGTATTGGTATTTAGGTAGTATATTGCAATGTTTTTTCTTACTAAAATATTGTGATTACATAAAAATTAAAAGGTCATTTGTATTACTTTCAAATATGTAGTGTTGGTATCCACATACCTGCTTTGAATTATCTTCCGTTGAGCTGTTGTGGCACAGGGAGTAGTAGAGTAGAGTGTAAGTAACAGAACATAAGCACTGGTGCTTTATGTTAAAGAATATTACACTTGAAGATTAACAGTGTTCAATATTTAATTCCAAAAGATGACAAGTTATAGGTCCTACATAATCTCAGAGTTAAAGAGCACATTGATTCTCATCGAAACAAAGGGTTTTCTGCCCTGACTGGTGTGGCTCAGTGGGTCGGGCGTCGTCCCACCAAGTGAGGGTCACTGGTTCTATGCCAGGTCAGAGCATGTCTGTTTCTCTCCCTCGCTTTCTCCCTCCAGTCCTCTCATTCTAGAAGTAAATAAATAAAATCTTTTAAAAAAGAGTTTTGTAATGAACCAAACTACTTTCTAAAAATTTCTACAAGGGGCCCCCAATTATATAAGCGCCAGGCAACAGTTGCCCATTTTACTGCTGTCACTTTTAGCCTTTACTTTGTCACTTCGCTTTCTCTGGCTGTGGACACTTGGTTTTTGTTTGTTTGTAAGTCCTGCCTTCTGAGCGTACATGTAATAATGTGACAGCACAGAAATGCATACATACACCTCTCATGAGCTTCCACAGTTGCTTCCTCCAGGCTGATCATCTCCATCCTTATGACTTTTAACCATTTTCCTTTTTTCAGCACCCTCGCTCTTTCTCACTGTCCTTTCATTTATTCTTTTGTCCCCTACTTTCTTATTTTCAGTAATTAGGGTCTTGTATGTACCAAACACTGTAGTTGTTACTAGCATTATAAAGGTGAATATAATAAAGACAATATCTTCAAAGAACTTTAGTAAACTTACTAGTGTCAGCTAAACAAATGATTATAATCCTGTAAAACAGCTACTGCAATGGAAATTAACGTTTGGACCAGTATTGTAAGCAATCCTGATAATAATACTCTAGAGATATGTATTATAATGTTTATTTTGCAAATTATAAATGTAATATATGCCCATTGTAAAAGATACATATGTGTAATTAAAATAAAAAATTATTATTATTATGTAAACATTTGTTACTCATTTGCTTTGTGTCAAGAAAATTTACTAAGTATTTTGCATTTATTATCTAAGATAAATTTTACAATAAAATTTTGTTGCATGTGCTATTATTATCTAATTTTCAAGTGTAAAAGGTGAGGCAAAAATATATTAGATACCTTGTCTAAGTTGTGCACTTAGAAATTGGTAATCTTTTGTTAGAGCTAGGATGATTTGAATCCTGATCCTGCACTATTATAACACCTGAAAGGACATGAGTATCACACAAATTGTATTTCGACATGTTCTACTTTTGGGCTCCCTACATTCATTTCCCTTTTCTTTGCCCACAGCATCCTGGTTTTCCACTCAGGAATTCACCCTGAGCTATGGAACTTGCTTTATTACTCTCAGCACTAGTTATGGGCCTTAAAGCAATCGAAAGCACCTTTTTCCTATGGACTTGTAAATGGCTTATAGATGACCTTGACACGGAAATACACCCAAGGAAATATTGGGTTAGTACTTCTAAGAGAAAATTCTTATGCTTCTGCAGAAGTCACTTGAAATTCCCCTAAAAATAAACAAGAAAAAAGGCAGCCCTTTGAAATGTTGGAAGCCATCTTGTTATAATGGAGAGAGAATCTATGTTATGTATCTTATAAGCAAAATGTAAACACTGTTAGGTAAACTGTGGTACAGGATCATTCCTTACTTGAGCTATTCAGATACCTATGCCAAATATTTCCTTTTACTATTCCAACCTATTTGGACTGAGTTTCTATTATTTGAAAGCAAAAATATCTAACCTGACATTGTTCAATAAACAAAGTATGTTTTATTAAATTCACAGCATAGGTAAGTACAGCTTGTAGACAAAACTATTCTTATTGTTCCCTCTAAATCTTCTCCAAACACTGTCTCATTGACTCAGTTAACCTTGGCATAGAACTCTGCCATTTCTCTCCCAAAAGTAAAATTGATGTTTAAGTGTTATTGAAATAAAATGGCAAAGATAATATTCCTTAATAAATTCTTGTTATAAATGATGCAACAAAGATTAAAGATTGGGATGATATTGGTTATATGCATTTACACTTTTTTAAAAATAATTTTCATTAGACATCTACTATGTGTCCCTTCGGGATGAAAATATGAACACATAAACAAGATCTCTGTGCTCACAGAGTTAACAGAGTCTAATTTTCTTCCAACAGACACAGTCTTTTAAGGACATTAAATGCAAATATAGTGATAAAGCAGGTTAGAAATTAGTAGAAAATAATGTAAAAACATATAATATTCATTTTTCTAGTAGCACAGTCAATTTAGAATACCAAAAGTGAACTGAATGTTCATGTTTAACAAATGCCCTTCAACTACATAGACATGAAACGATCGATAATTAGAAAAATGTCACAATGGTTTCATGTTGCTCCTGTAGGAACCTTTGCTACACAGAAGACGTGACATACATTTCAGTGTTTTGACATGATTAAGTGTCAAGGGAGTGACATTTCTGGGGTAACACAAGGTTGAATTACACTGACTAAAAATACAGGTTTCTATTACCTCAGCTGGAAGGCACATAAGTATAACACTTGTGATTGTAAATGATTAATTATTTAACAGAATTTGAGTTTTTTAATAAGAAGAGAAATAACTACTAAATTAGAAAAAAAGTGCATTTCAAAAAGCCCTAATATTGTGTTGAAACTATTTTATAACACATTTGCATTTTAAGACTATTATATATGTATTTTGCTGAAAATAAGTATGTTGGATTTTTTTATACTGAATTAATGCTAAATAGATCATTGTGAGTTAGGCATTTCCAATTAGCATTGCCTCAGTATTTTTGGTTAACTATTTTTGGTTAAATATTATTAGCTATCCTCTTAGTTTAAATTTTAGATATATTTCAAAATAAATTATGCAAGATGTTTTCCTTCTACTGTATCTTAAGTGAAAACTATTTTATTTACTTTGTTCTGTAGAAAATATGATTTATAAAGGGTGCATTTCCCCGTTTATCATAATTTTAAAGAATAATTTATTGTAGGGTTATAAAGCTACAAGTTATAAAAGAATAGTTACCTTAATTTTTTAGCTTATATTTATATTTAAAAAGGAATTCTTTTCTCATTTGTTCATAGAAGATTTTACAATTATTTATTTAAGCAAGAGTCACTTAAGTTTGTTACTAATTGATTTTAAAATAGCATTTTGATTTTAAAAATGTGTTTAATAGCTTTTAATGATCATTTGGAAGGGAATTCTTTAACTTACTAAGAATGGTGATATGGGGTATTTGCAGCCAAAAACAAAAAAAAACAATGAAGGTTGCTGTGGACTGAAGTGGGTTCTTCTCCCCACTTCCAAAATCATGTGTTGAAGTCCTTTGCCCAAGTGACTGCATTTGGAGATAAAGTCTATAAGGAGGTAATTAAGGGTAAATGAAATCATAAAAGTGTGGTTCTTAAAGGAATAGTGGCCTTAAGATTGAAGACACTAGAGATCTCCTCTCTCCCATGTGAGAACACAGCCAGAATCCAACCATACTGGCATTTTGATCTCAGACCTAAAGTCTCCAGAACAGTGAGAAAATAAATATCTGTTATTTAAGCCATTCTGTCTATGGTAATTTGTTATAGCAGCCTGAGTTGATTAAAAAAAGGAGAGCTTTAAAATAAGCACCTAAGACCACAGAAGATAATAATAATAATAATAATAATAATAATAATAATAATAATAATGAGAGAAGCTCCAAAATCATTTAATGTCTATTCAGAAATTTCTTTATTAAGTAAATACTGATTCCATACCTACTATGTGCCAGGAAGTGAGATAAAAAGCATGAATAAGATTATTTCTGGCTCAGAGGAGTATGCATTTTAACATATTACTTAATAAAAGCAGTTTATCAGCATAGAGTATGAAAGGACTGCTGTTTTAGCCGTAACGACACAGCAGTCATGAGAGCTTCGAGAAATAGGAGTCGATGCTATTGAGATGGAGAGTCATATAAATTCTTAGAAGAAAAGCATTCTGGGGAAATAAAAAATAGATGTGAAAGCCTTGAAACAGAAAGAGCACACACACACACTTTATCCATGCAAACATCAAGGAGTTGTTACCTGGCATTTACTGTTAACTCCACAAAGAGGCATCTATATTTACTTTTTTATTGTTTAGTTTATTTGCTTTACTATTAGAATATAAACTTCATGAGGGAAAAGGTTTTTGTCTTTCTCTGCATTATATTCTATTTTTTAAAGTTTTTATTTATTTATTTTTATAGCAAAGAGAAGGGAAGGAGAAAGAGAGGGAAAAACATCAATGTGCTGTTTCCTCTCACACGTCCCCCACTGGGGACTGGGACTGCAACCCAGGCATGCGTCCTGACTTGGAATTGAACCTACAATCTTTTGGTTTACAAGTCTGTGCTCAATCCACTGATCTATACCAATCAGGGCTGCATTATATTCTAAGTGGCTAGACTAGCATTTATTAAACGTTGAAAGGCTGAATAAATAAAATCCAACCGTTGAAATCAAATTTGGTATAATAATGAGAGAAATGGAAGCTCTAATAGAGTGCAGCATTTGTCTATTTTCACCATAAGATGAAACATTCTGAAAGACTGACTGGGATTATGTCTACCTTATTCATGTAAAATTACCCAATTTATCACTTTAAGAACAAAGAAAGTTACCTGTTACAGATAATCAAAAGAAATATTATAGTTAGTAGGAAAATGCCACAAATAACTTAAAATATTTTAACTCATTGAAAAGATAATTCTGTTTTAAGGAAAATATTGGAAAAAATAACAAGGTTAAGAAACAACTTGAAGTATAGAAATTGAGAAATTAAATGGTAGATGTCAAAAAATGAGTAAAAACTTCAAATCCAAAGAGTCAAAGAAATTGGATAAATGGGAAATCTACTTTTACATGGCACTAAAAACGAGAGTATCGAATCCTCTTTTAAGTCATTTTACTAATATATTTATCAATATTAAATTAAGCTGAATATGATCTTCATGATGTTTCAATCTTCTTTGACACACAAATGACAAATGATTTTATAATACCATTACCTTAATTATTGTTGTAATCACCTTTATAACTCTTATAATTTTCACCTTTTTTATATTTATTATAGTAGGCCACCTAGCACATTTTAGTATAGCTTAATTTTGAGAAAATTAAAATTAAATATCATATTTAAAGTATATCTATTTAAAAATAAACTATTAGCAGCCTAGGAATTTGAACTTGAGAAAATATATATTATTAATTTCAGGGATACATTTTTTCCTTGTGATTACTTAAGCCAGACAAGATCTCAGTGTCACTGGGGAATTAATGCAGGGATGATCTTGGGATTTGCATAGTAATTGGTTTGACACATATGCCACACTGTACAGGACTGTGGACACAGATGGTAATGAATACACTAGCCATGGTCCCTTAGATCAGTACAAAAGTGCGATGAAATTGATTTTTTTTATTCTTTGAGGTTTATAAGTAACCATGCTGGCTAATGAGCTAATTTAGATAAGCTTCAAACAAGAATATAATCACATTAATGGTAATTGGTAGAAAGCAGCATAAAATGAAGCATTTTAGTTTCCATTCCAAGTTTTAATTAGCAATTAAAAGTTACTTGATCTAAGATTGTTTCATTGTATTATTATTCTTTTTATATACATATGTAAAATAGTTTTAGAGATTTTTTCACACAAAAGTGTCTCCAAAGAATATGTTACCAAGTATCCTTTCAGTAATAAATATTCTAAAAATACATTTAAGCTAAATAGTGGAAAAATGATACAGTTATGAATATTCATATTTTTAAATTAAATTTTAATAAATGGAAACAGAAAAAGGTTTTCTATGTGAAAACATAATCTAAATTGATGCTAATTCTTAAATGTTTAAATTATTTCTGAGTCACATATTTGCTTTCATATAATTTGGAAACTGATGGATTATATGCCAAAATTATTGTCATTTATTAATATGCAAAAATATTTAATATTGACAAAATGAATTAACAATTACAAAACATTAAAAGGCCTCCTTAAAACAACCTTATTATCTGCCATTTCAGCCATAAAATTTATATAATAGAATGTTCAAATGTTATTGCTAATTGTGTATGAACTATTTAAAAAGAACACACCATATTTAAGCCTTAAGGGTATATAGTAGAATTTAATATCACTTTTGGTAACTCTCAACACCTCAGTAGGACAAATCCAGAAGAGGAAAAGAATATTCCATTAAGAAGTGCAGACATATTTATTAGTCTAAAGGTTATTTAACATAATATCTGTTCAGTAAGAGCGAATTCATCAGCAAGCACTTTTAAAGTATGGTAACTTAAGCTTACTTTTTTGCCTTATGGGTTATGTGAGTTCTTTTTACAACTTATTTTATTGTTTTTAAAGTAATTATATCTCTTTTGTTTAATGTTTAAATATAGCATTATTTGTCAGTTGATACTTCAAAGGTTTTACAAATAAAAACTCTTTAAATTTACACTTTTACTTAACATGTGTTTCCTTGCCAGCATCTTTCCTACTACAACTTGAGGCATTCAAGTGTTACTCAGGTAAGACAGAGTTCGTGATTTATTCATCTTCAAAACCTATTCTTTTTAATCCCTGCAATAAAGAAGCAAGTGCTCAACAGATTCTGGTGAAGGCAAGAGCAGATCCAGCTTTATCTGCTATTATCTACAGGGAAATATCTTCAAGATAATGGCTGGGGTACTCATGTTTTTTAATAGTCTGATGTTAGTAATTCCACTGGTAATTTTACGAAGTACATAGAAATTGCAAATACCCTTCAAAATGCTCTTGACCACAAAAATTTACCAAATACGTTTTCAAGTACTCTTTTTTTTGAATTGCTAAAACTTTTATTAACAACTCTTAAGCATGAAATCTTAATAATGTAATATGATCTTAATCCACAATACAAGCAAATATTTACATCTTATGAACAGGGTTAAACACTAAAATACTATCATTAAAAAAATAGTATGCCTTGCACTCTATGCTCCCCTGTATTTTTTTTAACAGAGAAAACAACATAATATACTGCTTTCTTATTGTCTTGGAGTCATATACCTCAGTCACATGATATTCTATGCTATGACCAATATAAGGTGACTATAGATGCTGATGTTATGAATCCTGTTATCATGTTTTAATAGTCTAATTTGATTAAGTGCAAAATACATCACAAATCAGCAATCATTTCTTTTCTTCCCAGTTTTAGTCACTTTCTTTAGTTGCCATTCTGTTTTGCTAAGTTTGTATGGTTACCTAAGGAGAAAAGGTCAAGGCCGCAGCTTGAGTAATTGGACTGAAGCGCAGGACATTTGGGGCTGTGGGAGGAGGTAAGCAAATAAGACATGAAGTGAGCTATATTCAAAAAGCATATTCTGAAGAAAATATATAATCTATCTAAGAATTCTCCATGAGCTTGGTTTAATACCTTACCTCCTACTTGGAATGACTTCTAAAATAGTAGAAATTTCCCAAAACACATGGTACCAGATGTTTTATTTAACGGATTTGAAACTAAAAATCTGTTTGGTTGTCATTCATTGCACTTTTGAGGATTTAACCATAAAATGAGTCAATGAAAAGGAGGAGAGACAGACAAGAATCTGTTTTTCACATTAAATGTAATACACTTTTGGTATTATCAATTCAAAATTGTAACAGGATCATTTTATGTTGATAAATAGTCAATAGGTAGATATACATATGTATAAACTCATAACTGGTCTACTTATTCATGGATATATATAATATTAAAACTTTAATAAGAATACTATATTTGAATGGTCTTTAAAAGGACTATCAAATACATATTTAATATGAATATTTGAAATTATTTACTTTATTTCTTTTAAATTTAAATTTTTAATTTAGCAAACTTTTACAAATTGAGGAGAACCTCTCACATTTTAGAACAACTGTTTTTATTCTCATAGTAGTCACGGTCAAGCAAATATTATTCAAAGTAACCAGAATATCTAACTTTGCAGTTTGCCTACTATTTTCCCTGCCACTAATGAAGATAGCTGATCTAACTATTTTATGGGATTACTCTTTGTTGCATTTATATCAATGTCATATGTATTTTTCTGTCAACTAATGTATTAAATAATCCTGGGTTGAGCTTTATTCACATGCTGCTTTCCTATGGAAGTGCATCCTGGAACCTGTAGGCACAGCGAATGGTCCAGGAAGGTTAAGATGTACTATCACGTATGCAGAATGTCATCATTTAGAGCAGGGGTGTCCAACCTGCAGCCTGCGAGTCACTTGTGGCCCAGGATGGCTATGAATGTGGCCCAACGCAAAGTCATAAATTTAATAAACACATTATTTAGTTTTATGACTAAGTTTTATTACTTAGATAATACATTTTCTATATTAAAGAGAACAAACTTGGGACCTACTCAATGATTTTAAAAGATTATCAAAAGGGCCATTGCATAATTAGGGTTTTTATGTGAGGACTTCTTTGCTTATTGTGGTGGTGGATATCACAAAAATTATGCACAAATATTTTTTTGTGCTCATCAGTTTTTGTTAGTGTTTGTGTATTTAATGTGTGGCTGAGGACAACTTTTCTTCTTCCAGTGTGGCCCAGAGACCCCAAAAGTTTGGACACCCCTGAATCAGAAGTTGCCTCAAAGAGTATACTAATCCTCCCTCTTGCTGTGGTCAGCATCTCAATGATATTTTCCTCTGCTCTTAGATATTGTAAACTGAAAGGAAAAACGATCTTTGAGAAGTGAGAGAGAGAGAAATATTTGTAAACTATTTTTTATTTTTAAAGTCTTTCTTCAAAATAAATCCCTTCAGTTCTTAATTACTCATTTATTGTTTATTTCTTCATCTGACATCCCTTCCTTCCTTCCCTCCTTTCTTTCTTTCTTTTCATGCTGGAATCTAGAATTCAGCACAGCTTACTGATAAGTGTGTGGCTTATGAGGGTGCTTAACAGGAAAGAGAAACCCTGGGCTTTTGAAAGCTATATTTATTATCTATTAAAGCTTGCTAGTTTGTTTTTCTCAACATCATAGTTAATCAATTTACTTTAGTTGTTTTTCTCTTAGTTTGTTGTGACAAAAATCACCCCTCTCAAAAAAAGAAAGA
>PVKM010048971.1:0-11058 GCA_004027735.1 Carollia perspicillata
AACCAAAGACATTGAAATAGAAAACGGGATGACAGTAACCAGAGGGGAGAGGGGAGGGAATTTCAGGGGAAAAGGGGAAGGGGTCACAGGAACAAATATAAAGGACACATGGACAAAAACTAAGGGGGGTGGAAATGGGAGGGAGGTGGGGAGCACTGGGGGGGTGGACTGGGATGGGAGTAAAAGACAGAAAACTGTACTTGAACAACAACTAAAATAAAAATTAAAAAAAAATGTTTTCCAATTGGGGTAAATAGAAGATTAGCTATATTAAAGTTATATTTTAAATTGGGGGGATTGAGGAAAGTATTTGACAGATTGAGACTTTAAATTGTAGGGTGCACTCTGTGTTCAAGATGCGCATATACTCATGGCTCTAACCCTACATTTCAGGGGACACCGAAAAATGAAGCCCTAGAAGTGTCACTGAAATTGGTTTTCTTTTTTTTCTCTTCCTGCTTCTCCTTGTAAGAATTTAAAAAAAAAGATATCGTGAGAAACCCTAACAAATACGTTTCTGGATGATTTACATTCTGCAAAAATAATGAAAATGTTTCAGCGTGAGAACAGGTTGTGGCCATTCTAAACACATTTTGTGCATTATTCTAATGTTTTCTAGGCCATAAAACTCGCTTTGTGAGAAGTTACAGAACAGCACAGCTTTCATGAGAGAGTTTAATGTCAGGAATTAGAGGGCAGTTCTGGAATCACAGTTCAATCCCGCATCGGTAACTAGACCCCGTGGGCTGGCAGCCACCTCTCCACGCCTGTCCGCCATCCGCAGAGATGGCCCTCAAAGGCCATTCTGCACCCAGCCTGCAGCAGCTGGGTCCGGCCCCTGACAGTGGGCCTTCCTCATTACCGCTGTCCCCGGGAGAGAGTCCGCCCCCACTGCTTAGTTCAAGCCCATCAAGCTTTCTCAGCCAAATTAGCCGTGTCACTCATGGGCGCAGCAGCTGTGTGCAGGCCTCACCTTGGTTCCTTTGAAAAGCCTATTAATATGCCTCTCTCTGGCAGAGCCAACCCCACGCCCATTTCCGAGTGCGGCGACGTCTCTAGGCAGCTCTCCCGGCCGTCCATCTCCTGTTCATACTTACATACGAGAATTAGGAATTTATTAGCCTACCCATTAATTCCTGGGAGTCAGTGTTCTTTTCGTATCTACTTTGTATGTGACAATGCACGAGACAAAGGGGAATGTGGAAGACCCTGGAAAAGGATGACCTCCCTGGCAAATGTTTTTAAAATCCAGTTAAGGGGAGAAGACGTATATTAATCAACAACTTGTCATCTAAGTCACTATGATAAGTATCTGATCATAAATCTAATCAACATGTGTGAAAAATCCAAATATGTAAATGGAGGGGCAGAGCAGCTGTGAGTGGCACTTTATAAAAGGATTTAATAAAATTGTTTGACAATTTTGGATATCCAATACAAGTTTATTAATATGAATTGAATTCCCTCCCACACAGCCTCAGTTGTCCGGGCTTTGCAGGGTCCCCTCCCTTCTCCCGTTGTGCTTCAGGGGCACCCGGCCAACTACTTATGCCTGACCAGAGAGCATGCTGGACACGGCCTTGCAATGGGACGTGCCACGTTCCAGACGCAGTCACTTGACACTCACTCTGCAGGCCTCCACCTTTCAGCTCTCCCAGGGGAGCGGCACTCGGGATGCAGCGGGCCCTTCAGTTCCGGGAGCTGGTATTACAATCAAATGTGGGCCCACGAACACAGACATAAGTGTATTTTTGCAAGTTTCACTTTAAGAAGCATTAGATAAATATGTAAGTTAAAATAGTGTCTTTGTGTGCAACCTAGCCTTTGCGTTTCTGTACTTAAATCTGCAAATGAAGACTGCTTGGAAACCCCGTAGCATCCTTCTTCCCATTAGAAAAACGCCTGAAGGCTGCCAAGTAATGGAACATCCAATAGGCCTAATAAATAATTGATGCTCCTATCGACTGTGGTTAATGTGGGCCCGGTCCTCCTTCAGGATATGGAGAAACATTCCATTATTAATCTTAAATGACATTCAAGAAATAAACAGTCTTTTAGGTTTAACCAGTGAGTCTTAGAAGATCTGTTGTTAAAATTCATATAATTTTCCAATATTTTTCTGTATTTGTCCCAAATAACTCATACTACCTTCTTGCCTGAGAATGTGGGATCTGCTAAAGGCTGGGTCTTCCTCATCTCTTGATGTGATACTGTCTTTTAAATGTGGGATTCTACACGTGGTAAGCAGGTGGGCGGTATATTTTTGTATTGGACATCTTCGTGTTTTGTGTGGTCAGCAGGTTAAATGGCTGCCTTCTCAGCTAGTGATGTGACTATTAACGAGAAGTGTGTGACTCACTCCCATTTGTGACTTTGCCTTTGGTTTGCTGGGCATCCTCTGTTTCAGATACCTTTGTGCGTACACGTAAGAATCACCTGATATTGCTTAAACTGTGTGTCTGGAAAACATGTGTTTTGTAATCACTATGCATTTTTAAAGTGAGGTTAAAAGCCTTACGACAGTCACAACTAGCACCTGCAGTTCCCAGGTGTGAGTCCCCCGCCGGCTTCCCAGGGCGCAGGCAGCGGGGCCTGGGCTGGTCCACATCTCCCTGCATCCCCAGTCCTGTTATTCCTGACTTTCTGCACGTCGCCCCAGCAAACCAGCGGCAGCCCTTTGCTTGGACGGCCTGCTTCCCCAGCCTGCAAGCCAGCGCATGGCATCCACACAGCAACACCCAAGTTCCTCTCCCATTTCCTAGTCGTAAGGCTTGCTCCTCACTCTGTTCCAGGCTTGGCTCTGTGGGCTCTACGTCAAGGTCAAGTCCTTCAATCGTTGAGGGAAATGAGGAGAGAGTTGTTGCCCTACCTTCATTTTAGGGATGAGGAAACTGAGGCACAGCACAGTTACGTAACAGCTGGTCGGTTGCCCAGTCACTTAGTGGCTCTCCTAGCCTGCTCTGGTGGCCACAAAAAAGACCATAAACTGTGTGCCTTGAACAACACTGATTTCTCACATTTTCAGAGCCTGGGAAGTCCAAGATCAGGGTGTTGGCAGAGCCTGTGTCTGGTGAGCCCGGTTCTGGTTCAGACAGTTATCTTCTGGCTGTCCTAACTTGGCAGAGAGGGCAGAGGGCCCCCTGGGTCTCTCTTAGGGGGATGCTAATCTGATTCAGAGGGCCCCACCCTCAGGACCTGTTCACCTCGCAGAAGCCCCACCTTCTAACGCCAGGACTCTGGGGTCTGGGTCTCAGTGTAAAGATTCCGGAGGGGCACAAACATGCAGACCGTGGTGGTAGCACAACCAACATGCAAACAGGGAGCTCCCAGAATCCGCATTCTGAACTACGTGTCTATTGCTGGGAACTGCCAGCTACGGCTCAGGAATGGTCGTGTCAGAAGTGTCCTAACTCCTCACGGGCAAAAATACTTTTCCTTCCACTGAAGCGTGCCCTTTGAGCCGCTAAGTTGGATCTTGTAACAATTCAGATTTTATCATATTTTGCGTTTGTGAAATAAATTAGTCAAATATTACTCATCTCTTCCATAATCAAGCATCAGCGACACTTAAAATTTGAAAATCCTGCTTGGACCCTTCCCGAATTCTTCACCCAGAAATACTGTTTTATCTCTATTAATTTTTCTAAATAAAGAAGGCTTTATAAAAGCTGTTTAAGTAGAATGGAATAGAACATTCTATTTTGAAAGCAGATAAAATAGTACTTAAGCATTTTTAGGTAACACATCTGAAACTCTATTTTTGTTCTTTTATCATGAGCGTTAGTATAGAAAGTTTACAAAATCGGGACTGAAAAACTTCCTTGATTTTTGTCAAAATTGCAACTTTGACAAAATTTATATGTAGCTATCTTCTTTATATTTGCTCATTTCACCAATAGCCTTTACCTTCTATTTTGTGCACCTTAGATGTTTGCTATATATTTTCCATTTTTTTTCTCAACTCTGGAAAATAGGGAAGCCTGTTCTTCCAGATTTCCCAGAGATACATCGCATTTTCTGCTTCAAATCCAATCAGCTTACATTTCTTAAAATGACCAAAGCTGGTACAGAGTTTCAGGGCCAGGACTGGTGGCTGATTGCAGACAGAAGATCTTTTTAAAGTGATGATATGATATTGATTGTTTGGCCCCAGCTGGAACTTAGAGCAATTAAAAATCAAGCAAGTGGCATTTAATTAGCATTTGGCAGCACATGGCCTGTGGTAATAAAACAACTAATTAAATAATAGTGTGTAAATGTCTGCAATGAAGGGGACAACTAAGGAAAAACTTTGACAAAGCAAGTGGCCATGCTTTAAACCTTATAAATGATAAAACTACAACCATATAACACAACCGTCTGTGGAGCACGGCACATAAGGACTGAGTGGATGCCTCTCATATTTGTAGTCAGAGGAAAGAGAAAGTCAGGTTCAAACACCTGCACTCAAAGCACAGCTGCGTCCCAGGACTTTTGTAAGCTCTGGATTCAGGCAGCCACGCACGGGCCACGGCAGCAAAATCCACGTGCAAAGTCTCCACTGGGTGGTTTCCAATTTGTAATGTTAGTAGAATTTAGAGTCTCACAAAGTTTTAAAAATGAAATTAAGGGCATTTAACCAGACAGAGGAGGGAACAAAACGCTCGAACAGGGGCTCCAGGACACCCCGCCCATCCCCGTGGTGTTGGCCATCAGAACAGATGCTCCCCTTCCTCCTCAGGAAGGGCCTCCACACTCCCTGAAGTTCATGCAATAACTTAGCTCGAGCAGTGACACAGGGCAGGGTGGGGGATGGGGGGCTCCCTTTCTAACCCGGCCCTCCTAGCACTGCTCCTCACTCCAGAGCGAGAGCCGGAGTCAGACCCGTGGGCTCTGGTGGGCTGATCTTCAAGTCAAGGGCAGGTGTTGAAGGCCTGACTCAAAAAAGTATTTTGAGACTTTTATACATACAAAATTTGGACAAATAGTTGTGGGGATGGAATATGGAAATACTGTACAGACAGAAAAGGGAAGAACACGATACAGATAGAGGCAAACTATTGATACGTCATTCCATATTCATATATATTAGCTGATTATTATTATCACAGAAACAATAACGGAAGTTGCAGCTAAGGTTTATTGAGCAATTCTGCAGGGCACTGTTTTTCTTAATTAATTATTGTTTTTACTCTACAAGCTGTAAAACTCACTTATTTGGGTAATTATAAGTTCATTCAGCATGGACACATGCTAAGTCACTTAACGACCACCACACTCAAGACACAGATCAATTTCCACAGCCTCCAAATACCCCGTCTGCCCCTCCCCTCACTCCCCGCCCATGGCGACCCGCCATGGGCTCCAGTTTTGCTCTCCCAGAATGTCAGTGTCATCAAACAACAGCGTTTTGAGTCCAGCTTCTTTCCCTAAAGCATAATAAATTATGTTGTTGCATCTGTCAACATTTGGCTCATTTTTATTCTGAGCAGCATTCCCTTGAACGGGCTTTCAGATTTTTAAAAATATCTTTACCAGTTGTACGACATCGAAATGGCTTCCAGTTTTGGCAACTATGAATAAAGCTATAGAGCAGTTATGTCCAGATTTTTGTGACCATAATTTTTATTTCTCTCAGTTAAGTCTACTTAGGAGTAAGCTCCGCTATGTCATGTTGTAAACAAAGGGTGGGACAAAAGTAGGTTTACAGTTGTTCATATGGAAAATAACACAACAGCTAATAAATAATAATATAAGAATAGATTGTGTTTCACATACGACTGTAAGCCTACCTTTGCCAACCCCGGTTTATACTTAATTAGAAACCGTAGGACTGTTTGCCGATAGACTGAGGGGTAAACTCCAGTTAACGCGATGGCTGATGTGGTTGGATTTAGGGCTAACATTTTATTTGGTTTTGGCTCTTTGCCTTCTCCCCCTTTTTAATAAAAGAGAGAAGAAAGGGTTTTGGTGACAAAACAAGCAATCTGTTACCGTAACATAGAATTTTGTAAGAATTAAGAAATGCAGAAAACTGGTGTCATGAGATTGTCCTGCCATGATTTAGCCAGACAACAAAACACCTGGAGAATGAGCTGTTATTAACCCCCAAAACATGAGAAGTAAACTTGGACTTATCATGATTTTACACACCATAAAAGCAAAGCCTCATAATTATCTTTGACTTACTGAATTGGCTCTAAATTGCAACGCTTGACAAGAATCTTAGATGCCATAAAATGAGCAGATTTCAACTGTCAGCTCTCTGCTTCGTTTTGGTTTACATGCCTAACCCGTTCTTAAGCAGACCCCGTGATTCTCGCCGGCAGAGATGGGTCAGCGTGTCCCCACGGTGAGCGGAGGACTCGGGCTGTTTGAAACTGCTGAAGGCGAACCGGGTCGATGCGGACCCTGGCTGTCCAGGGAGGCTGCCAGTGCCGTGCTGCCTACAGAGGCCAGTTATCAAATATTTCCCCCAAATGCACCTGTTGGGAACCTGTTTATCTAAAAGAATGTCTATCTACAAAGGAATTCACTGAAGTTACAGAATATGCAAGTCAGCTGCCTAATTTCACCAGTAAGGTTAAAATGCCAAGACCGTTCAGTCCCGCGGTGATGGGGTGATGCCTGGCGGCTTGTTCGGGGCTCAGACCCGAAGCATGCAAACCTGTGGCGACCCTGCTCACTGACACTGCATGTAAATAAAAATATTGTTTGTTCGTGTAAACAATGATGGTGTGTGCTCACTGCTCTCAGAGGGGGACCTGCGAGGACACCGTTTTGGCTAAAGCACTGAATATATATTGGGATCCGCCTAAACTTTTATTTTAATTTTTGTTTTATATCAGACTCCCCCTTAGTTTTTTATGCGTTCATTCGCACCCACGCCCTTTCCCACATTTTGTCTTATTGTTAAGAGATAACACCAGTTCGTTATGGAGATATTTGTTGAATTATCGCCAAGCTTCAACACCGTGGCCGTACGACATCAAACTCCCATTCCTCTGCCTCCTCAAAGTCTTCTGTGTTGAGAACTTCAGTGCAACAAGCTGGAGTGTAAGTCCATTTCGGCTTATCTGCCTGACTTAACGACAACGATCACATTTTTTACAGCGACAAATCTAAATAACGGGCTGTTAAGCAAAATAGCTCCTTTTAAAGAAAAGTAAAATCTGGCTCCTGCTGGCATGTGAAAGGGCTAGGTTAGTCGATCACACATCTGATTTTGGGCAGCGCAGTCGACCCGACACGCAAACAGAGCCGCTGCAGCCCTCCGAGGCCGCGCGGGCGGCTCTGAGCCTATCATGCCACTGGTGGCCTGGCCGAGACCTGCCTCTGCCTCCACATCCGGGCCCGAGCACAGCAGAACTGCCCACAGCAGTGCCATGGACACCATGGAGAAGTGACGTGGGGGGAATGGGAAGATTAGGCAGCAACCCTCGACCAGTCACCACGTGAGGCAGTCGGACTGCGCGTGTTTACAGTTCTCAGAGATCGGCCCCATCGCGCTGAAGCAGAAGTAATCAGAGGCTGGTCTTGGCTACTTCCCCTGGCCTGGCATGGAGATGTGGAGGAAGAAGGTGACACCCGGACTGCCCCCGGTCCGCCAGAGTCCTTCTGAGCAACCAGTAGGGTCTCCTTTTCTGAGGTTTCCCCCCTCTCTCTGTACTTCCCCTCGTATCACGCCCTCCGTGTTTCTGTGATCCATCCAGGTGCCGAGCTGCAGAGGGGCTGGGGTGGGCAGGCTGGGCTGGGGGGACGAGCCCCGATGGAAGAAAGAGTCCTGTTCGTTTTTCTGCAGGTTTGCCAAGGAACCACTCAGATTTTCCAGAGAGAAGAGGCATCCTTCTGCTTAAAGTTAGAGACAGGGTTGGCAGGAAGAGACAACTGGCTCATCCCAGCGAAGTACCCCAGTGATTCTCTGCCCAACACAGAGCGCGGAAAGAACTGGGGGGAGGGGCGCTCCGGCAGGTCTGACACTGAGCGAGGGCCCAGACGGGCCAGTCCACTGCGCCTGGTGGCAGAGGCAAAGGTAAAGTCACTTAGACAATACGGAAATAGGGCTTCTGGACAATCGTGACATCCGGAAGGGAATATTACACTGAAGACTAAAGAGAAAATCACCCTTTTAATGATGAAGAAATAATTGTGTGTATTCATGTATGTTCCCAAGCAGGACTAAACATGGCTTGTATTAAACAAGATAAGGAATAATGAGGAAACAAAAGACAGTGTTGAACTAAGAAAGAAATAAATTGCCTGATAAGGAAGAGGCATGTAGAAGACAATATTGCAGATAAGACAGAAACAGAATCACCCCCAGGAGCAGGGTATGCAGAACGGATGGTGTGGGAAGTCCAGTCGCATACCTAAAGGATAAACTGGAGGCATCTTTCTAACACACGGAACAAAAAGACAGTGATTAATGCGCATGCCTGGAAGCAGGATGGCAGGTGACTGTGTCCCGTGTGGCTCCTGAAGGTCAGGGACAGAACCCCGAAGCCCCTGGCGGGAACTGCCGACAGACACAGGCAAAACATCTCCAAGACAAGCCTGTTCCCCTCGGCCCTGGGACGAGGAAACAGGTGGCCTAATGTCAGAAAACGTGTTGTCAACACCCATGCTTGTACAGAAAACCATGCCCCCCCACTTCCTGGGGAGCCCTCCGTCCCTCCCCCTCCTGTGGGAGCTGAGACCTGCCTGTCTGTGGGCCAGAGTGGGCTGTGCTGACTCCCCTCCGGGTGCTGCTGGGGGGTGGGGTCCAGCGGGGAGAAAAACCTCCAGATGAGTTTTGACAAAGGTGTAAAACCATTCAGTGGAGGAAGGACAGCCTTGTTAACAAAGGTGTGAGAACAAGTGAACATCCCAGGGCAAATATATAGATGAATAAATGAAGACATAAAAATGAAAAATAAGAGAAGAACCTGGACATTGACCTCACCCCTTACAGCCAATCGACTCAAAGTGGGTCATGGACCTCAAATGTGACCCTACAGAGTGTTAAGGGGTCCTCCGGACGCCTCACCAACACAGCAACACACAGGGGCCGGCAAACCCACGGGCCCGCCCTGTGTCATTAGTCACCAGCAGGACGCAGAGGAAAGCCACAATGCGGTGTCACCACGGGCCTACTGTAGCAATCAGGATGGCGCAAATGAAAAATAAAGGCAACCCCAAACGTGGTCAGGGTGTAAAGAAGCATAATCACTTGCCACAGATGATCCCAGCCACCTCCTCCAGGAAAGTGAACCACGTCTTCCCACCTGGATTTTCAAAATATTTTTCTTCTCACTTTTGTTGGTGCACTGGAGTCACACACTGCATCATGTGCAGTTGTTAGTTAAAACAGTACGTTTTGGAATCGCTCCCTTTAAGTACATGCAGACCCACCTCCTGCGTGTTCACTATTGAACAGTCAGTCAGTTAATTCAGTATTTAGAATGTGTCCTAATTCTGCTGTTTCAGGCGAAAGCCGCGCTGCAGAAGATGTGGAAACAGCCCTATGAGCACATTCACCCAGTGACCGTGCCATAGAATGGCTGGGTCCGCAGTTACGGGCGTCTCACGTGTTAGTAGCTGATGCCAAATTGCTCCCCCAAAACCGTGTAGCAATTTCACCTCCCGCTGACTGTGTTGACTGTGCCATTGCTCCATGTTCCACTGCCCTGAACGTTTGGGTGTAAATCGCGGTTTACTGGAGGAGAGCATAGCGCCGTGCCTGGAGACCAGAAGCCTTGGCTCCCCTGGCTTTGCTCCGAGCCTGCGGGCTCCGGCTGCTGTGACAAATCGCCCTCACCGCCGCTCTGACCGTTCTTCCCTGCGCAGTTGGAAACTGCATTATGGGAGCGCCCCTCAAGGCAGAAGCACCAGGAGTGGGGTTCTGAGTTCCACGAAGGTTCAGCGGAAGTGAGGACGGTGGCAAAGCCCATTCACTCTGTGGGTTTTCACAAACACTCCCCCTTCATCGCAGCAGGTTCCCCGCATCAGCACCCCTGGAATCCCAGAACCACTTCTATCAAGACTCTTGGGACAGGTCTGGCCGCTGGCTGCTCCCTGGAGGCTGAGGCTGCTCAACGCTCCAGCAACCGGCAGAGGTGGATGTGAGGCACCGCCATCCGCACAAGCTCCGCCAAATAAAGACCCCTCCTCCAGCAGAACAGGATTTGCCTTCAGCGGGGGCGAGGATGAGCCAGGTTCAGGGATGCTGTGCGGCTACTGGTGTGTGGGTGCAGCAACCCGCTCACACTCGGATCATCTGTGTGACATACGGATGTCCCAAAAAGAAAAACACATACCAGAACAAGACAATTTAATGTGAGTATTACAGCTATAAGATGGACGTTTCATATCTAGAAATAAAAAAATTTAAAAGTCTTGGTGTTTTGTCGTGAAATGACATGAACTTTGGTTTTCAGAAAGAACTGTTTAATTTCAAGCATATTTTCCATTAATTCAGTGAAAAGTCTGTGTGATGAGTCCTGCACTAGATATCAGTATCCTCATGTCCATAGGTTTTGTAAGCACAGAATTCTAAGCATAAAGCTCCATCGATCCAGCGTGGGCTCATTGCAGGTGAGATGGAGCGGGACCCGTCTCTGGGGAGAGCGGGCACTGGAGCCCTCCCACGGTCGGTCAGGCTTGCACTTTCTCTGCCTTCACCAGGACTGCTCGTAGCATCACACGAAACTGCTGTTAATAAGTCTCAGCTCGTTCACAGGGTGACGCTTGAGCACGACCCGCAGAACTGCGATACGTCCGAGATCAGTGTGTGGCCCATCTGCGGAGTCACACCGCAGAAGGTGGGGAGCAGCCATGTAAACCGGGTGCCGGTCCTCCACAGTGACTTCCGGTGTACTTCTGTTTGTTTTCAGAGCAACAATTTTTTTTTCTGCTGTTGCTCTTTTTCATTTGGGGTGGGGACGGATTGTGCAGGGCTATCACCATGAGGTCTGGATTGATGACTAACTGGTTCCGAAACTTGAATCCCTGTTATTCTAAAACCTTTATGTTTAATTATGTCATAAGAAATATGCATTTAAAAATCTTCATTATGAGTGAAAACAATCAACAAAATAAAAC
>PVKM010048972.1:0-11052 GCA_004027735.1 Carollia perspicillata
CCTTTAATTAGCCTCTCTCTGATAGCAAACCTTAATTGGGTGCCTCTCAGTTTTTCAATAATTCATTCATTCATCAAAGGTTTATTGAGCATCTACTGCGGGACACTGTCTTCCAGATGTTTGCGATATGTCAATAACCAAAATAGACAAAGATCCTCAGTGTCATGGAGTTTATATTTCTAGTGGAAAGAGATAGACAATAAACAATAGCCTAATAAATAAACAAATTGTATAATGTAAATGCTAGGAAAAAAGAAAATTTGAACAGTGAAAAGGGTACTGTAAGTCTTTGTGGGCAGGTTGCAATCAGCAGAGGCATTATTGAGAAAGTGCCATTGGAGCAGACTTCAAGGAGAAGAGCATCCAGTCAGGGGAACAGCCAGTGCAAAGGCCATAAACATCAGTGTGCCTAGTGTGTATGAGGCCAGTGTGGAGACTGGGTGGGGGTGTAGGGGGTGGGATGGAAGGATAAAGGGAGAGCTTAGGCTTTTAATCTGAGTGTGAAGAGTAGCATTGCAGGGTTTTGAGCAGAGAGGGGCTGCCTTCTCATCCACAGACAGGGTGGGGTGAGCTGCACAGTTCCTTGGTTCAAGGCAATGTTCGAAAGCTCCAGCATCTTTCCCAGGGTTCTGCCGTAACTGCAGACTTGTGTGGGCCAGAGGTTCCTATTGTGCCTCCATGTAATTTTGCTTTTGATTAAGACAACCTTAGTGAAATAATTAGGCTTTAGACAAATAAAAAAGTCACGATTTACAAATGTTCTAAGTGCTGCTGCCTCTTGTGGGAGTCGGTCAGCATGTCATTCACAGCGATCCCAAATACATCGCTGGACAGACGAATGGATGCACAGTCATGGAGAACAGTTATCCATAATAGTGTTTCTGAGTGAATAAACATAGCATTCTTTGCTAGCTTTCCCCTCTATGTTCTATATATTTCTTGAAAATGTTTAGACTCTTGCTCTTTGCTGATTTGATAATATGTGAGGTCATGTCTCAACTGTATGATATGATTTCCTCTGGCGCGGATGTTCAACTTAATCAAATACCCAGTAATACAGTTAAAAACTCAATGAAAGTTTAGCTAGATTGAATGGAATTTCCTCAGGTAGTTATTAACTTATTAAGTACTGAAAATTTTTGCTTGGTTTTGTCATCATAGAAACTCAGATGATGAATATCATATTAAGATAATGAGTTTTAGTTAAAACAATGTATCCTAAAATCTACTTCAAAAGGAAGAAAAAAAAGTCAGATAAAAATGGTTGATGACACTACCATCACTTTTCAGTGACATTTCTTTGTAATTTTGGTCAATGTGGCAATGAAGTTTGCTTGGAAGCAGAGCTGAGAGTTTAGGATAATTGAAAGAGTGGATAGTTGTAGTGATCAGCTTAACTTCTATGGGAAGTCAGTTCCTTTTTTTTCTTACTCATTTGAGAGAGAGAGACATTGTTGTGAGAGAGAAACATCGATCAGTTGCCTTCTGTATGCACCCCAACCGGGAATCGAACCCACAACCCAGGTATGTGCCCTGACTGGGGATAAAACCCACAACCTCTTGGTTTAGGGGACCACGCTCCGAACAACTGAGCCACCTGGCTAGAGTAGGAAGTAAGTTTGTTGTGGTAGTATCAATTTTTGCTGTTCCAGCACCACTGCAAGATGAAGAAATAAACTGAGCACACACACAGAAAAAGAGATGATGGTTATGTGTCCTTTATTTGTGACATTTGGATTCTTAAGCTCATATAGAATTGATTTCAGAAATGTCCTTTAATTTTATTTTGCTTTTATAACTGATTTAACTGTGTTAGTATGTTCTTCTAGTCAAACCCTTAATTTAAACACAAATGGAGCTAAAAACATGGTGATCATGTTTTTATGATGCAATTAGAAAAGATATTGGAAAACTTTGGAATTAGAACACTAAAAGCTAGTAGAACAGCTTAATTGTCAGAATAGAACTGGACTCTTCCCTCTAAAAGTTACAAAGATTCTTATTTGCTCACTGAAATCTTCTTACCCAGAATTAATAACTGCCCAGAGGGAAATAGTCTGTTATAAAAAGGTTTTTTTTTTAATTGATATACTTTCTAAAGCAGCAAAAATCTATTATTTCCCAAACACAGTTTGTTTGGCTAATTCGAAGAGAGAATCACCTATATCATCAAGGACCAAAATGATCCAAGAACCAATGACAACAGTGTTATGCAAGTGAGACACCTGACTCCTTTTAGGACTTTGCCTTTGTACACATTTCTCCACAGTATGCCCAGGCTTTTCCCATGATATTTCTTTTCTCCTGTGTGACACCTAAGGGGTGTGGCTGTGGCAGAAGGTTAAAGACCACAGGAAGTGCTGTGCTTCCATCCAAGACCAACCAGGATGATGAATTGGCATAAATCACCACCACAAGCTGCAAAGAACTCTCTCCCAGTCCCTTAATACTATGCCAGTTAAAGAGGTGTTTAAAGCAGACAGTGTAATCTCATGAGAAATGTTAAATGTAGGAGGGAAGGAAAGTCAAGAAGATGAATCAAAATAGTTGAATATAATATAGATATGAATTTAGTGTGGGAAAATATAACAAAAAATATAAATGTATAAAAGTTAAGTTAGGACTTAGCAAAGGCACAATATAATTTGTAGAAAATGTGCAATAATTCTCTCCAGGTTCACTGCTGGTTACATCCTAGTGCACAGTGACAGGGAGAGCTTTGGCAAGGTTTCAGGTGGGGCCACAGACATGTTAGTATGAGGGCAACAAGGCTTCCGGGGGACTTTGTCCATCGGAGGGTGTTAAAGGAAAGAAGGCTGAAGGGCAACCGGTGTTGGTCTTCAAATACTTAGTAGGCATGCAAATAAAGCTCTCATTTATTATGTTTTTACTTATTCTATTTAGTCTTTGGATCTTTTTAAAATGCGGGATTCTAAAAAGGTGAGCTGAAACTCGAAGCTAATAGTTTGGCTCAAGTTGAATGAAAGTTTCGGATGGTGTAAAGTGTTCAGTGCGCTATACCCGAGGACAATGTAGAATTTCTATGCCTGACAGTCTTTGAGAGTAGAATTGATTTTGTCACCTGGAATTTTACTCATATAGTTTGGGAGGGTAGAAGGAATGGATTAAGAAATCTCTAAAAGTTGCTTTCATTCATTCTGCCCCCCCCAGAAATGAGAAAACACTCCAGGAAGAGAAAATTAACCACCTTGGAAGCAGAAACTGACTCTACATGAGAATTCCCAACCAACTTCCTTTTCATCATTACCCTCCTAAGAAACATTTTTAGACATTTAATTCAAAATCATCCTCTACCTCCATGAAATGATCGTACCACATATATACTTCATATCTGTATACAAACTCTGTCCCTTTGTAATATCTACACTACCCCAATTTCGTGCTCTTGGGCACGAAATGCATGCTTTTCAATGAAAATACATGTTCTCTAAAATAAACATGGGTCTGAATGAGGGGTAATTGGTGAAGGGAAAAAAGACATTACATACAGTCCCACTCTGAATACAGGGACCATATAACTTCTCATCAGCCGGCATGCCCATGTACTGCCTGAACAGGGAACATTCGGGTTTCCCTTTACCTCTGTTAAATGGAAAGAGATGAATTCTTTGCCACCACTATATGTTGTAACTGCAGTGGTCGCAATCCTTGGGAGATCTTGGTCCTCCTTAAGAATAGTAAGAAAGGCTATGCACATTTATAAAGTGTGTGTGCTCTGAGTTTCAGAGTTTCATAATGAATCACAGATCATTATAATGAGTGGGCCTGACATGTAACACCTGAACCAACTGATCAAACTTAACATCGTGAGACAACTAGACATTACACGCTTCCAGATTTAATGCAACAGAATAGAGGCAACACCACATATATAACATTCTTGCTAAAAAAAGTTTATCCTGAATCTAATAATGAGGGTGAAACAGAAAAAGAATCCCAGGTTGTGGAATAGTCTGCAAACAAAGCAGACCTAACTTTTTAAGGCAGTGTCCTCAAGGACACAAAACACACACACACACACACGCGCGCGCGTGCGCGAACTCCAATCCATTAACTCAAGAGAATGATAACTGAATGGCAATGTGTGATTCTTAATTGGACTTTGGATTTAAAACAAAATATATAAACATTTTTGGGATAATTGATAAAGTCTTTTAAAGTTTTATGATGTCTGCAACATATTTTGAAATGGTTCATCAATAAAAATGTGTATTTACAGAGATAGAGAGAAAATATGGAAATACTAGCAATTAAGCGAATGTTAACAATTGATGCAGGTAAGTGATGGGTATATCAGTGTCCATTGAAATATCTCCTTTTTGAAATTTCTCAGAATGAAATAATAGTAGCTACATGTATAATTCATCTGAAACCATAATGGAAAGTGAAGGGGAGCCAGCCAGGTTCAGAGGAAGAAGCAGGGTGTCAGTCTCAGACCCAGAGAGCCACTGACGCCTGCGGGCTGCCGGGAGCGCAGACCTTCCGCTGACAATGGGATGTACTAATGATGTAGTTGGGCCAAGGAGATTAAAACGAAAGACCCGCCTGTAATGATTTTCTTCAGGATTTGCCAAACAAGGTCTGTGGGAATAAAAATACTCTGTAATTAAAAGATGAGAGTTGTGTGCCAGAACTTATCCTAGAGGAGTTGATTAGAGCAATTAGCAATACCACTAGGAAGGAACTGTTCCAAGAAGTTGAAAAAATGTTTGGATTTTTAAGTTGAATGAAAATTTCATATGCATGAACAGTTAACAGAAATAACATTAGAAAGAATTAGTCTTCCAAGTCCAGCATCTTATTTGATGGAAACGCGGGAAAAGACTCAGTTTTCAATGCAGGACTCCAGCTTTGCGTGGTGCAGCGCTTCCGAGCTCCTCCCAGGGCGTGGGCTTCACGCGGCCCCTCTCTGTCCCTCTGTCTGGCGTTCCATGTACCGTACTTACTGAGCATTGTGGGGGGTTCTTAGGACAGTGAAATATTCCTTCAGCCAAAAGTGATGCTAAAAGATCTTTGCCTACCTTGTCTCAAAAATGGGGGTGGGGCAGTGCCTGTTGAGAGCACAACAATTTGGAGAGAGGTAGCAGGATGTGGATTCCATGAGACAGCTTGGACGAGATGCAGAGCGAGGGCTGGCTCTTCAGGTTAGGTCAACGCAGAACGTCCCTGCGCCTCACAGTCAGCCCTTTCTTAGTTTGGACCGAGAAGACTTCTTGCTTTCTAGGCTCTGGCGGCCACCAATGGCTTCAATACTTTACGTGAAATGAAATGAAATCAGAGTTGTTCAGTTATTCTTTAATCGGTATTACATTAAAATGCACTAATACATTCTTATCTACTTCCCTCCACCAATTGCGATTTTGTCATATGCAAATGATCACCGGAAGTATTATCACTGCCTAGTCACAGGCTTTCAGGGCGACCACAGCTTCACCGGTGAATCAGAGAAGGCAACATTCTTGAAGCACAGCTCATGGAGGTTCCGACAGGCAGGGCGTAGCACAGAACGCGTTCATCTGTCTACTGGAGGAGACTTGGGAAGGATGGAAGAAGGAAGTGAGCTCCAGCTCCACGGTTACCTTGGCAACTGTGGCACATTCACTGGGGCAGAAAGTAATTTTATGCCAAAATATAATACAGCAGAAGAGGGGAGAGTGTGGAGGAAGAGGGAGAAAACATGGGCTGCATTTAAAAGCTCAGAGGGCCAGCTAGGAAGGTTCCATGTCAGTGGTGGGAGAGTCTGAGCTACATGCACCAATAAGCAATTGTACTTTTTTTTTTTACTGAAATTTTAGTATTATGCAGAGACAGCCATGACTCCCTACCCCCTAATAAAGAACAAACACTGCACTAATCTGGCTCAGGGCGTCTGCTGATCATCCTTAGTCATTTATAACTTCCTTTTGTTCTTCTTCTGGGAAACAGGAAAATTATCTTGAATGGAAGAAACAAGGAGCGGAGTGGTTATAAAAAACACTCAGGGTGAACTGGTAACGTGGTAGCATTTTGCTGGAAACCAGTCTCTTCCCTGTAGTTAGAGGGTGTAGACCCTGTTAGGGGCAGAGACCAGCCACCCCTCAGAGTGTCCCTGATAAAACCGCACAATAGGAAGACAGTGCCAGTGCCATGGTGGGGCCTCAGGTCTCTCCGGCCGTAGCCCTGCACACAGCTGGGCCACAGGATCTGGGTGGGAGTCCTCAGGGACCTGAAAGGAAGGCTCGTTGTAGAAAAATTTGCTTTGCAACAAGAGATCCAAATGCACTTGGTACTTTGAAAACACATACAGAAAAGTCGGCCAGTGGACAAAATGGATAGGTGGAAAAGTACAAACAGTATCTCGGTCTCACAACCTGAATTCCAGCACAGCTTGAGCACAGGTCCCAGGCAGAACTGCCAATCAGGAGGCTTCCTCCAGAGCCAGGACCGGAGGGGCAGTCCTTCTCTCACGCTGTGGTCAGTTGGTACACAGGTCATGGCTAGCAGCACTCAGGGTTAGGAGCACAGGAAGGGATGGGGGACGTCTCTCAGGAATCACCCCTTGTCTACAGCTCGCCTGCTCCTGGAAGTCCATGCGCCGTTTCATCCTACGACGTCTCCCACCTGCCCACCTGGAACTCCGGGAGCAAACAGCTTTCCTCTTTCTTCGAAGGTTAAGAAGGGTTGTCAGTGACACATCCTGCTCGTCATCTCTTTCTGGAAAGCAGGGGGAGAAGGATGGTTAGGGGAAACTCACAGCAGAGATGACTTGTTGAAGGGTTCTGACAATACCCTTGTGACCTCTGGAGTCTTTAAACAAGAGCTTGCAAGCATAGCCCATGAAAAAGGCTTAGCTTGCAGATGTCTTCTGTTTGTTTTGTTTTATTTTTAAATCGAATCAATATTTAAAAACACAGCTAATTTGCCAAAAATCCAGGTTGCTTACTTTTTCTGAACTATTGCAAGATCTCAAACTTCTGGGCAGCTGGAGTTAACTGGCTGTCCTCTTCAGAGGGAGACTATGCTCTCTAGTTTTCCCCAGGCCCCACCACTCCCAGCTGTCTCTCCAATAGGAACCAAGTATCACTTAGAGCACAGGTTGTAAACACAAGCCCCGTGTATGACCCTCTACCTTGTTTAATCAGGCCCAGCACCTTGCTTCTACCCAACAGCAGTACCAAGCTCTCGCTTAACTGTTAAGGACCAGTTACATTTCTGCAGTCTTAAAATTGCATTCAGCCCTTTGAAGGCAACTGTGAGGGTGATGTGGCCCCCAGTGAAAATGAGTTTGATACCCCTAATACAGTATGGCAGGATCTTTGGGTTTGGAATGCTGTGTTTCTTAGAGAATGACTTCCCTTTACCTGTTTCCACTAAAGACGGTGTAAGTCAAGAAGAGCAGGAGGGAAGACATTCCTTAATGGAGATGACACTACACCAATGGTTCTGACATGCAGTCAAGCACCTGGCCTTTCATACCCCTACCACTTGCCTTGCTCTTGTGGGCTTTTATGAGTCCTAAATGCACCACCCGTTCTCTTTCTCTGGGCCTCTCTGCACAGGCTGAGACCCTTGCCTGGGGCCTGCTCCTACCACATCCTGCCCTCTTGCCTTGGCTAAATGCTATTCATTTTCCCAATCAGGCCAGAGGACTTTCTCCTGCCTGGCAGATCTGCCAACACTCTCTCCCAACCCACCATGAAATTAGCAACTCCCTCCACTTGTGGCCACCTGGAATCTTTGCAGGCAATGAGCTGGAATGTACTTTGTGTGTGTGCACAGACCACGGGCATGTCTGCTAGCCCTACTCCACTGTGAGCTGTTGAGTGTCAGAAAAAAGAAACGCTCATTCAACCACTACACATGCTTTCACCACGTACCCTCACCCTTTGCACAGTGCCTGGCATAGGGTAGCAGCTCCTCTCTCCTCATCAAGCACGGTCTGGGAAGCAGGCTGGAATGAGCCCTGCACCGTGCAGCATTTGGGAGGACACATTTAATGCCATTTCTATTAGATGAATGAGCTGTGTCCAAGTCCACCTGCTGCAGAACTGATGCCAGCTGCTAGCTCTCCTGCAACCTGATCCTGGATCACCTGCCCCTGCTTATAAAATAGGAAACACCTGAGTAAAAGGAGCCTGAGCAGGGGAGTGCCCAGGTGCTCAGAGACTCTTAGAAAATACATTGGTTAAAGAAGTAACAGAATATACATGGAAGAATTTAGGCACTTTTGTGCTCCCAGAATATTATTAAATACAGGTGTGTGTGTGTGTTTGTGTGTATGTATATGTACATGTATATATACATAATAGATGCTAATTATATACATATAATTAGTATCTATTTAGGCTTCTTATTTGTACTATGTAGCAGGTGTCTGGGAGATGCGTTTTTTGCTCACAAGGAGCTGCAATCTATCCTGGAGAAAGAACTGCAGATCACAAGCTATCAATAAAATAACATAATATAAAATACATATACATATACATATACATATACATATAAATTATAAATATACAGAGGAAGGGAGACCATCAGGCACAGTAGAACTGAATTCACCCACATTTAGCTCCCATATCTGCCTTCACTACCCTTAGGTGACCTCTCTGTGCCCTCAGGTCTTGGCTGGAATGCCCCCTTTTTAGGGTGCCTTCCCTAACCTCCAAGACAGTGCACATCCCCCTCCTCTACCCCTCCTCACACAGTCCACTATTTGTTTCATTCGTGACTCCCGAATTCATCCCACGTCAGATCCTGTAAGCACCAGGAAGGACGGCGCTGTGGTTGCTATTTGCTGTCATATTCTCAGTTCCTGGCCATTGGTGTTTGATAAAAAGTGGTTTAACCAAGGAAGCAATGGGCCCTCAGTCTCCTCACCTGAAACAGAATGGCAAGAGCTCCCTGAGGAGGTGACTGGAAAGAGTAAAAGTGTTAATAAGTATATAGACTCGATACACACGAATCCCCTTTCCTGATTTCTTCAGAAGCACACACCTGGTAGCAGTCACTTGTGCTGGGGATTAGGGGCTTGAGAGCACCCCTCTGATCACATACCCACTGAGAACTCCAAAATGTAGAGAAGGAGAGTCAGAGGGGGAAGGAGAGGAACTGGAGAATAGGGGCCACAGTTGGGGGAAGAGTGGCTGAGGCGGGGCCACCAGCGATGTGCATTTGCTGAGGCTGAGCAGAGGGACCAGGGCAGGATGAGGACAGCAGGGGTGGGGAGACAGGTAAATGCACAGCTGTTCAGATGAGGACCCATGCACCTGGTGTGAGGAAGGAAAATAAATACTGATGATTTTGAAGTGGATTTGCTCTTCCTTTTTTAAGCTGCCAAAGATCCTTGTGCTTTTTAATAACTGATGATAGATGCAGGAAAAATAAGGTGGGCATGCAGAGGGTGTGTGTCTGTTTGAGAGAGTGAGGGAGAGATCACGAGATAAGCACAATTTTGGCTTTATAACTAGTTCTATAGTTATTCGCAATGGGTCGATACTTCTGGAAAGAAAGGAGCTACCATTTGTCAAGCCCCTAGGAGGTGCCAGATACTTGGGAAGTGGGGTGGAATGTGTGCTCTCTCATTGCATCTGTAAAACTCTGGAGAAGGAACTAAGACCCTGTCTAAAAGAAGAGAAAGCTGGGCCTCAGAGCAGAAGTGGTTTTCTCCGGGTAAATAGGTAGCTGCAGAAACGGAACAATAAGAGCTGCTTCCACCAAACAGAGGTCTGCTGTCCCTCAGCCTGTGCCTGGCACTGCTCTACACAATTACATCATGTAACCCTCATCCTAACCCTGTGAAGTAAGATTTGCAGTCCCCATCGGACTGAGGAGGAAATAGGCTCAAAGATGGAGGTGGTGGGGCTGGGGTTTAAACTCAGGTATGGGTGCAGAGGCCAGCTGTTTGCACTCCACCATGTAACTATGGTTAAGGCACCTGAGACATTCTTATGAATATGCATTCAGATGATCTTGACTTATGTATCATACATATATTAATCATAGATGGTCGTAGTCATCCCTAAATTTTCACAATGCTAAAGAGATGTTTTTTTAATTACCCAGACTAATGCCACTTTGAACTACAAGTGAAGTGGTAACTACTAAAACAGTTATGTCACTAAAAGACTATAGATACTTTTTTAAAAAGAGGAACAGAGAAGAGTTTGAGAGAGAATGTGGGACTTACCCAAAGGTATTGACTTACTTTGCTAAAAGCCAGAACCAGTGCTTTCCTAATCACACCACACAGCCTCAAAATGCAGGAGAAAAACTGCTTACTGGGATGTCTCCTAACATTCTTTTAGGGAAAGAACAGTTGAAATGGCAGATCTGAGACTGAGTAAGGAAGGCTCAACTGGATCCATCCTTCAAAAGCCTTCAAGACTGTATTCTACCAAGCTACCACTTGGTGGCGCAAATGAGCTAGAAAAACAGAGTCTTCAGGAAAATCCCCAAAACTCCAAACTCGCTAGTACAGGGTTTCCCTACCTTTCCTCCTCAACAAAGCCCTCCCGTGAGCCCCAAAGAGAGCCAAACACATTTCTTCCTATGGAGGAGAGTGGCCTAAACAACTCCTGCCCAGGCCGCTCTTTAAGGATGTCATTAGAATGCAGTATGTATTAAGGCAAGCCACTAAAGAACGCTTAAAAGGCTTCTGCAGCGATTATGAGAACTTTCTGAGAAATGTTCTTAAGGACTGTATTTGGCTTGTATATGAAGACTTCTTTGAAGCACCAGATTAAAAAAAAAAACTATCCTTAAAAGAGCAAAGCCGGATTTTGGTTGTCCTCATTCAATAACATTTGCTTTAATGTAAGGCAGAAACTGATTCTATAAAGTCCCTGGTTCCCCACTGTCCTCAGAAGCAATTCCATACTCCACAACCTGGCAAATGGAGCTGTTCATAACCAGGACCACCCCCCACCCATCACCTCCTGTTGAAGGAACTCCCACCCACTCATCCCACCCACTAGGGAAACTAAAGTCCTCCCTGGCCTCCAACAGGCCACAGACTATCAAGGTTTTTAGGTTTCTCATCGGCTGTTTCTTCTGGGA
>PVKM010048973.1:0-11057 GCA_004027735.1 Carollia perspicillata
CAACATGATGGGGGTGATTTCACACACTCATACCAGATCGCTGTGCCATTTAGGCACTTTCTTGTGACTCTCGAAGTTACATCAAACATTATTAATGGTACACTGGGCTTGAATGTTAACATCTGTCTCTTAGCCCACTGAACTTCTGGCCCACTCGAGCAGATGGACTTCAACACCCAGGGTGGCTACATGCTTCTCAAACTCACCAGCCAGATGACATTTCATGAATGTAGTTTTCCCAGTGCTACCATCACCAACCAATACAAGTTTGAACTGAACTTGGGGTTCTCTTTGTGTGGCTGTCTAAGTTTTTGTTGTTGTTGTTGTTAAGAAATCTTTTATCATCAGGTCATTCTGACTTTTTCAAAGTAACTTTTCATTAAATATCAGTATGCAGCAACATTTTGTTTACCCTAAATGTTATTTCAATTGTAAAAACAATCTCTCGTTAAAAAATAATCAAAAACCTTATTGAGCCCTGGTTGGTGTTGCTCAGTGGATTGAGTGCTAACCTGAGAACTGAAAGTTTGCTGGCTTGATTCCCAGTCAGGGCACATGACTTGGTTGTGGGCCAGGTCCCCAGTTGGGGGCACATGAGAGGCACCCAACTGATGTATACCTCTCACACATCAATGTTTCTCTCCCTCCCTTCCCCTCTCTCTAAAAATAAATAAATAAAATATTAAAAAAAAAAAACCCTTATTGAGCCCTGGCCAGTGTGGTTCAGTTGCTTGGAATGTCGTCCCATAACTGAAAGTTTGTGGGTTCGCTTCCCGGTCAGGGAACATACCTGGGTTGCAGGTTCAATCCCTGGTCAGAGTGTGCATAATCCCCAATCTAGGTGTGTAGGGAGGCAACCGATCAGTGCTTCTCTCTTGAATCAATGTTTCTCTTTCTCCCTTTCTCTCTAAAAGCAATGAAAAAGTGTCCTCAAGTGAGGATTAAAAAAAAAAAAAAAACTATTAAGCCCTGGCTGGTGTGGCTCAGTGAATTGGGTGCTGGCCTGCAAACCAAAGGGTCACCAGTTCAATTCCTAGTCAGGGCACGTGCCTGAGATGAGGGCTGGGTCCCCAGATGGGAGTGTGTGAGAGACAACCACATGTTGATGTTTCTCTCCCTCTTGCTCCCACCTTTCCCCTCTCTCTAAATAAAATAAATCTTTTTTAAAAAGCTATGGAAATTTCAGTTGCTTTTACAAATACCCTAAAACATCTTAAGCTATACAATACTTTAAGTAGAAAATCACTGATTTTTTAATTGTCTGGCACATACTATTTCTGTGGTTTATGTGTATATGTGTGTGTGTGTGTGTAAATATATACAAAACTTAGTTTCTTTTATAGGAAACCTTACTAGAGTTTTATCACATTAATCAATGTAAAATAAAAGCAAGAGCTAATCACCTTTTAACAAAAATACTCTATATGTAACAGTTCAAAGTATCAAAGGTATTATTTACTGGTTGATAATTAACTACCACAAAATAAGAAACAAAATACATTTACTGGATTGTTTTTCAGAGTACAGCTGCCCTTTGCCACCCAAAACAAGGATTTCGTGTAAGTAAAAGCTGCACAGTAATTCGTGTAGTGGTTAGTTCAGGTTAATGCTTTTTCCTGCCTATTGTTCTTCTCTTCTTCCTTGGCCCCTACGCCACATGGGCACCCTATTGTTAAATACATCAAGTACCTGGGATTTATGTTTTGGATCAAGACATCATTTGAGTAATTTCAAATCATGTACAGCTCCTCAGGTAAAAAAAGATGTTTTGTGGTCACAATTACTTCAAAAAGTAATTATATTCAAATAACCTGATATAACATGCTTTAGCAATTATAGAATCATGATTTATTTTTTTGTTTTTTTTTTTTGAGAGGGAGAAAAGCATTGATCAGCTGCCCTTGCCTCGTGCCCCAATGGGAATGTGCCCTGACTGGGAATCAAACCGGCAAACCTTTGGTTTGTCTCCAACTAAGCCAAACCAGCCAGGGCTAAAGAACCATGATTTTGACACATGGCAATTAATAAATTAGGCAAATGTGAAATGCTAAAAGATGTAAAGAGTTGTTCTTCTGTTTAAGTTTAAAATGCTGCAAAATTCTGATAATGACTTTATTTTTTCAGTTAACATAAACAGCCCATGATACAGCATACTAATCATAAAGTACAAATCCAAAGAAGGTAATGCCTTTTTTAAAAAGATTTTATTTATTTATCTTTACAGGGGAAGGAAAGGAGGGAGAGAAACATCGATGTATGGTTGCCTCTAGTGCGTCCCCCACTGAGAACTGACCTGCAACCCAGGCATATGCCCTGACTGGGAATCGAACCGCGATCCTCTGGTTTGCAGGCCTGTGCTCAATCCACTGAGCTACACCAGCCAAGGCAGAAGGTAATACCTTCATTAAGTTACAGAACTTTGGAAAATCAATACGGTATTCTTTAATACAATAAAATCATATTTTTGTTGGAGTTATATATTATTGTAAATTTTCACTCCAAAAATGCCCTTTAAATATCAAATTAAAACACTAGTTTTTAATGGTGGTTTATAGCAGAGCAAGTTATTTTATATAAATATATCTTTTAAAACTATACAGTTTCTCCTTTTAAAGTGAGTTTTCTCTTGAAATTTATCACAGGAGAGCAGTTGTGTCCATTTAGAGGTGGCTCTGCTTTGTTCTGGGGTTGGTCCAAAGGCAGGTAGGATTCCAATTCCTGAAAAGCTTTAAAATTCCCTGGCTGGTGTGGCTCAGTGAAAAACTTTACAATTCTACCATAAGGAGATTTAATATGCTAACACCAATTTCCAAGTAATTATTTTGTACTTCTCAAAAATTATTAAATTTCCACATAAATACTGGAATCCTTAAAGCCAGTCATTTCAAACACTAGTAATTTCAAATGATCTGTTTTATTTAGAAACCCTGTATCTCTGTTTTGATCAAGTCACATAGCCTTTCTTCAGCTTATTAAAAAAATTCTACCTAAAATATAGTAGCATTTTTTAAAATAGCAAACATGGAATACCAACTAGTAGAGAGCAGAAAGACTGGGTGTTGCATACCAACTCTGATCATTTCCCTACAAATGCTGCCGCCGCCATTGGTGTCCTCATGCTCCTTCTTGCTGAAGCTGTCGATTCTGCAGTTTTGGCATTTATTTAACTTGCCCATTCCCTTGCTTCTCGGCCTTTATTCTCATTTGAAAATATTGTACTTGCCATCAGACCTTTGAGATAACTACTGAGACTGACTCTTTTCACAGTGATCATGGCCCCTTGAGTCAAAACAGTTTTTTTCTGGGTCCTAAGGATGTGGTTTTTTACATGTCTTTGATCTACTGAAACTATATACGTAAATGAAATACTACTGGATTTGAGTTCCATTATTTATAGGATCAACCACAGAATGTTCTTGCACATGTTTTGGTTCTTGCTGCACCACCAAGAGATTTCACAATGGAAGGCAGTCCCTACTTGGTGCCGAGAAGTCCATGGCAGCACAACTTTCCAGAAGGATCTCTATGTCTGTCCAGTACACCAGCTCCAACCACACTTGGGTTCACAGGGTTTGGGCATTTCAGCATTGCAGCTGTTGTAACAATTCTCCATGGGTGGTCAAAGACATGCTCTGAAGTCCAGATCCTCATGGCGTCGGCAGCCTACGTGACGTCTTGGTGGCGCAAAGAAGCGAAGTACTTGTGCTGCCTTTATTGTCATTTGATCCTTGTTCCAAAATGCCATTTTCAATGTGTTTATGCCAGGTTCAAGCAGTACATTTTGATTCCAAAACTAAATGGCACATATTTTTAGATGAGCAGTTGAGCGAAGACAATGCCTATAGCTTAGACATGATGAGCACGCTGGGTATCCTCAGAGCCAATTCAAGGCAGTAAAAGTAAAAGCCAGCAATTCACCTGTTTTTGTATAGCCCAAGAGCTAGGAATGGTTGGGTCAAAGAAAATCAAAAGGCTATAATTTTCACAACAGCCAGAAGGTAAAAACAACCCAAGTGTCTGTCGATGGATAAATGGATAACCAAAATGTATTCTATCCATTCAATGGAATATTATTTAGCCATGAAAAGGAAGTTCTGATACATGCTACAAAATGAGTGAGACTTGAGGACATTACGCTAAATGAAATAAGCCAGTCACAAAAGGACAAATACTGCATCACTCCATTTATATGAGCTTCCTATAGTAATCAAATTCATAGAGACAGAAAGTAGAATGGTACATACCAGGGCCTGGGGGATGGAGAATGAGGAGTTAGTGTTTAATGGGGACAGAATTTCAGTTTCAGAAGATGAGAGAGTTCTGGGGTGTTTGGTAGTGATGGTTGTACGACACCGAATGTACATGATGCCACTGACCTGGACACTTAAAAATAGTTAAAAGGGAAATTTTGTGTTAGTTATATTTTACCACCATAAAAATATACCAAAAAATCAAAAGAGGAAGATTTCAAGACCTGAAAATTATGTGAAATTCACATTTTAGTGACCACGAATAAAGTCGTATTTATTCACTCATTCTGTATGGCTGATTTGGATCTGCCACTGCAAAGATAAGTGGTCGAGGCCGAGCCTGTGTGGTCCACAAAGCCAGCAATATTTAGCATCTGGCCCTTTACTGAAGAGTTTGTGATGCCTGGTCTAGAGCTAGCTTGGGAAACCTACAGGAGAGTCTGTGCTTGCTTAAGTGGGCACAGAATCAGAGTATGGGACCTTAAGAGGCCCAGTTCAAATCCTTTATTTCCATGGCCAAGATAATACATCCCAAAGGAGTTGAGAAGAATGATTAAGAGAAAAATTTGAAATAAAGTACTGGGATAAAATCTGGGGTAGGGGTATCTCCTAGGAACTGGGCCTTCTCACTCTGAACAGAATACCCTCCCACCAGCACACAGAAGGGTCTTGGCTACCTCCTCCCTCTTAGGTTGGCCTGGAAGACAGAGGAATTTTTCCTGGCAAACTCCCTGTCTCTTCCTCCTTCCCTCCCTTCCCCCGCTCTCTAAAATTAATCAATAAATTTTTTTGAGAGGGAATTTAATCCTGGAGGGAGGGCTAGGAATGATCTGTCCCCATTCACTCTGCTCCCACCCTCCTATACCACCAGAATGTTCCTTCCCTACCTTCTGCCACCCACATATCACACCCATGTTACACCGTGGTCACCTTGGCCCCCACCCCAATTCCTTTCACACTTTAGCATCTCAATACATATTTGCCCTAGACTGGCTTGTCTGCTCTCCACCATTTGTATTATCTTGGGTTGCAGTTTATCTGCCATCACATCTACCATATAACCTTTTATATAAGTATCAAATTCCCACCACCCACCCGCAACTGCAAATCCCCAGAGAGGAAACATTTCTTTTCTTTCCTCTGGCACTGCCTAGCTCTTGGTGTTTCACATCTGCTGGGTTCCAGAAAAACTCTGTAGTGGACCAGGTTTAAAGGAAAGGAAAAGAATTCATGTACAAATGCATGCTTTCCTTTCAAGTCACTTACTACCTTCTTTGTCCCCGATGCCTATGCTGGGGCCAAGAGGGATGGGTGAGGCAGCCAAAGCCACTGAGGATCACCACGCTGGACACCTTGCAGCAGCTCTGCTCTCTGGTCCCCTCTGCTGGCTGTCCCGGCAGCCCCTAAGGCAGATATGTGCCAGCATTCAGACCCAGGCCAGGCTTGCCTGTTTCTGCTTTGTTGTCCACCCTTGCTCACCACACTGTGTACCTGCACTTAGTAAAGCACAATGAAGCATGGCAGACACATGACCAATGTTTGCTGAATGAGCAGAAAGCTTTCCTCACATTCTCCATAGCTGCAAGTCACAAAAAGCTCAAGGACCAAGTCAGGAGTGCTCCCGTCATATATACGGTGCTTGATAACAGCACTCGAGGACCCCCACTTCTTTATCTCTGCCTCAGCAGCTCTACCTCATCTCTCTTCTCAACATGAATCGGCGATAGCAGCTTTGACGAAGTTCCTCATTTATTCTGTGCTTGTGTCAGAAGCCCTGCACTGGCAATTTATCATTCTGTAGGGAGCACTACGGCCATTTTACACGTCAGGAGACTGAGGTACACTACAGTTGAGACCTATTCATACACTCGGTCTGCCAGACTCCAGAGCCCACGTGGTCTGTGTCATCTATCTTTGCTATTCAGGGTGTGGCCCCTGGATTAGCAGCATCTGCCATTGGCATCCCCTGGGTGCTTGCTACAGATGTAGACACTTTGGACCCACCCCAGACTTCCTGAATCAGAACGTGCATTTTTGAAAGCTCCCTGCCCTAGCTGGTGTGGCTCAGTGAACTGAGCGCCAGCCTGCGGACCAAGAGATCGCCGGTTTGATTCTCAGTCTAGGGCAAATGGCTGGGTTGTGGGCAAGGTTCCTGGTGGGGGGCGTGCAAGAGGCAACCACACATTGATGTTTCTCTCCCCCTCCCTTCCCCTCTCTAAAAATAAATAAATAAAATCTTTAAAAAATAGTCATAGGGATGTAAAGTACAGCATAGGGAATACAGTCAATTATATTGTACAAACTGTGTGGTGTCGGATGGGTACTAAACTTATGGGGGTGCTCACTTTGTAAGTTAGATAAATGTCTAATCACTATGTTGTACACCTTGAACTAACATAATATTGTATGTAAACGGTAATTTTTTAAAAATTATTTTAAAAAGGTACATAGTAGTTTTTTTGACATGACGCTACTGCACACTTAATAGACTACAGTACAGTATAAACGTAACTTTCATATGTTCTGGAAAAGTTTAAAAACTCACATGACTCACCTTATTGCAGTGGTCTTGAACCAAACCTGCAAAATCTCCAAAGTGTGCCTGTATTTTGCATTAAATGTTGATGGAAAGATACACAAAAAAACCATTAACAGGGCCCAGCATGGGAGACTTCATATTACTCTTAATTCTCTCTTAGTATCTTCGATGAAACCTGAACCATTTTAAAGCTAAAAATAAGTTTGTGTAAAGGGGAGGGAAAAATGGGGTCATTGTTCAACGGGCAAGGAACGTGAGGGGAAGTCATTGTTCAATGGGCAAGGAACGTTGAGTTCAGAATGATGAAAAAGTTCTGGAGCAGGATGGCGGTGATAATCGCACATCAATGGGAATGTACTTAATGCCACAGAACTGTGTACTTAAAGTGGTTAAAATGATAAACTTCACCTTATATGTATTTTCTGTAATCCTCGCCCAAGGATGTGTTTATTGATGTTAGAGAGAGGAAGGGGAGACACAGAAACACCCATCGGTTGCCTCCCATTGTTGTCAGACCTGGATGGAACCCGCAGCGCAGCTTCGTGTACTGACAGGGCATCCGATCCCGCAACACCCGCCCCCGTCCCCGCTTTTTTTTTTTTTTTTTTTTTTGGAGCCTCGCGCTCCAACCAACCAAACCACCCGGCCAGGGCACGTTATGAGTACTTTACCACAAGAAAAAAAACCAAAGTTTTTTTATTGTACAAACTTTTTTATCTGTGGCAATCCATTTCAACCCCTGAAAAAAAATCTTTGCTCATACGGAGCTTTAAAATGGAGTTTGGAGTACAAAGCGCCTGTTTCTGAAGCAGTTTTTCCCTTAGCAGCCACCACCCAGCGGCACTGGTCAGGCCCAGGAATGTTGAGCCCTGGGACCCCCGGGACCCCCGGGACCCCCGGCACAGGGAAGGACCCGGGGCGGCGGGCCCGAGACCCCGGGGCGTCAGGAGCTGCCCTGCTGGAAGCCTGTTAACCCCAGGAGCACGCCGGCAAAGTCACCGGAGTCTTCCTACCCGAGCGGCTGGGATAACTGGCCTCCTGCGCCCCACTCAGCCTCCTCTCGGCTAGGAAAGGTCCTTGGCTCCAACCTGCCCACCGCGTGAGGATACCGGCTCCTCGCGGGACACACTTTCCCGAGCTAAGTCCACAGACCTCGCAGTCGGTTGCCACCCCGCGCTTGCGCACACCCCACGCCTACCCTCCGGCTGCCAAAGGAGGTCCTGCGCCTGCGCACACTCGGCGCCCGAGCACAGCCGGCGCCGGTCGGCAGAGGACAAAGGGGCGGGCTCGGCGTCGGCAGCCCATCGTTCGATCCCGCTCATTGGCTGAGAGTTGGAGCGTGGACAAGACCTGCCACTGATTGGGCGACGCTCAAACACTTGGGACCGCGTAGGCCAATGGTGGAGCCTGCTGGAGCCTGCTGGGGCGGAAGTTCCGACACCAGCAGCTGTGGTCTGAGTTCGCAGTGTTCCACAGAATGGCTTCGGAGGAACCTCTTGTGGCAGTGACTTGCACCGCACCTGTCAACATCGCGGTCATCAAGTACTGTGAGTGCGCGAGCCGGGGGCTCAGACATGGGGGCGCCGTCAACCGGCGCGGGGCCCGGCTCAGGGGACATAGTTCACACAAGACGTCTATCCCTGAGGAGAGGCGCTTAGCTCCCACGGTCACGCCCACCCCACCCACCTGGGGCCTGCTCTTCATTTCTAGAACGTTCACTTTGCAAGAACGCTTCATAAATGGAGTCGTTCAGCATATCACATTTTGGGATTGGTTCATTTCACTCACTATACGTTCTGGAGGTTCATCCGGGTGGTAGTGGTATCAGTACTTCGTTCCTTTAGTGCTGAGTCCTGTTCCCCAGTGTGGTTTGGCCACAGGTCATACACCTTTTGAAAGGCAACTAGATTATTTCCAGCTTTGGTCTATTAGAAATAAAGCTGCTATAAATTTGTGTATGGGTTTTTTCTTTTTTAAAACATTTATTTATTTTCAGAGAGAGGGAAAGGGAGGGATAAAGAGAGGGAGAGAAAAATCAGTTGATTACCTCTTACGTGCCCCCGACCAGGGACCTGGCCCGCAGCCCAGGCGTGTACCCTGACTGGGAATCAAACTGGAGACTTTTCCGTTTACAGGCCCGCACTCAGTCCCCTGAGCCACACCAGCTAGGGCTGTATGGGTTTTGTGTGAACATAAATTTTCATTCTTCAATGCCCAGGAGTTCAATTGCTGGGTCATAGAGTAGTTGCACGTTTAGTTTTTTAAAGAAACTATTAAATTGTTTTCCCACGTGGCCATACCATTTTACATTACCACCAACTATTGTTTTCTGGCATTTGGTATTGTTACTGGTTTTTGTTGTAAGTGATACCTCATTGTGGTTTTAGTGTGCATTTTTCTACAGGCCAGTGATGGTGAACACTTTTATGGGCTTGTCATCTGTGTGTCCTCTGATAAAATGTGTCTTCATGTCTTTTGTCCATGTTTTAATTGGATTGTGTGTGTGTGTGTGTGTGTGTGTGTGTTCTCACCATTGAGTTTTTGAGAGTTCATTTTATATTGTACGTACTAATCCTTTGTTGGATACTTGGTTTGCAAATGTTTCCTCCCACTCCAAATAGCTTGTCTTTTCTTCCTCCTAACAGGGTCTCTCCCACACAGCCAAAGTTTAAAAAATTTTGGTGAAGTCCATTGTATTAGTTATTCCATTTAGGGATCATGGTTTTGGTGTTAAGTCTAAGACCTCTTTGCCTAGCCTTACATCCTGAAGATTTTCTCCTAAAAGGTTTGCATTTTCAATTTAAGTCTGTGAGCCATTTTGAGTTATTTTTTGTGTAATGAGACTTGGGTCACGGTTCATTTGGTGACCAATAAATGTCCAGTTATTCCTACAGCATTTGCCAAAAAGTCTGTCCCTCCACTGAATTGCTTTTGCACCTTTGTCCGAAATCAGTTGGGTGTATATATGGGGTCTCTTTCTGGGCTCTCATATATCACCTGCCAGCTATGAGTCTTTATTATCTCCTGTAACTCTGCCGCCCGCCCCCAAAACCAAAAGTGCAGCATACTGTGTGTGGTTAACAAAGAGTTTCAAAATTTCCAGAAAGTTTACTTTGTTTGCCATGAGATGCCAGGAGTGGAAGTGCTTGGCAGAAGTAGGGGCAATTTTGACTGTCTCCAGGGAGTACTAGTATTACAGAACACACACACACACACACACACACACACACGCCTGGACTCCGGAGGATGGTATACTAATACCATCTGGACCACCTACTGGCCTCGTCTGTCTGCCGCCAGAGGAAAGACACCTCTCAATGGCAGAGATTAGTGAAAAGGAAAGGAAACGTTTATTTAAGGCTATACAAACTTAAATAAATGACCCCATGTCTCCATTAAACTAGCAAAGTCCTTTAGGCCAACTACTGATGCCCACAGTGCTTCCTTCTCCCCCTGCCCTTATCTGAGCTACTGTAAGTCCGGAAAAGCAGCACAAATCCGCATCTCCAGGTCGCTGGCACTGTCACCTGTGTTGCCTTCCAGGCAAAGCCTCTTCTTTCCTCCACCAGAGCTGCGGGGGTCTGCAGTCTTGCCAAGCCTCGTGGATCCGCTCCTTGCAATGCTGCAAGGGGATCTGCACTCCGGCTCGGACTGCATGGCTCTTCCCCACTGACCCCGCCACGTGGTTCTCCTCTACTGCACCAGTGCTGCAAAGGGGTCTGCACTCTTAAGTCTGCGTGGTTCTCCCAATGGCTCCCGTGGCCCCCCTTTTATAGTCCCGACATCTTCCTCTACAGCTCCATTTCCGGCTTCTCCCATAGTTGGCCACACCCCCCAGGACTCCCATACTCGGGTGCCATAGTGAGTCTGGGAAGGCGTGGCCCCATGAGGTGGAGCCAGTCATCTCTTAGGCAGGCACTGTAACCAGGGGGAGTTGTCTCCCAGTAATGCTCTGCCAGGGGGAGGGGTGTGCAGCACAGAGGGGGTCCTTGATCCCTCTTTGGGGCCCCCTCTTGGCTGTACCCTGTTAACACCAGCAGTGAGATTTAAGGTGCTTTCAGTAACCGAGGCTCTTTCTGTTTGTGTGGAGAAGGCAAAAGCCTAACAATTGAGCATTCAGTACCTGATAGACACTCCAAGGTGGTTTTTCCAGTGAGTGAAAGAAGATAAAATGGAAACAGTTAAACAGGGAGATAGCTGGTCTCCAGCTCTGCTTTGGGACCCGGAGCTCAGCGAATTGGGGAGCAATCCGGGAGGGCTTCCTGAAG
>PVKM010048974.1:0-11059 GCA_004027735.1 Carollia perspicillata
ACTTAACTGGCTACAAGTCAAATTTGTGGGAGGTCAGACTATCTCTAACAAACACTCTGGGAAGCCAAATAATAACCCTTGTAACAATCATTCACAGATAGCCAGAACTTTCTTAAGGACTGATAGCTTCCCTAAATTCTGTTCGTACTTCCAATTTAGGACCAACTAGAGAAAGCCAATTATACACCTCTAACCAATCACATAATACACCCCACTTCTAGTTAGCCTGCTTACAGAATTCCCATGCCAACAGCCTCCAATCAAGACACACATGAAGCCTTCCCTTTTATCTACTGTGAAGCTTTACATTACCATATCTACTTTTGAGTCTCTGCCAAATGCAAGTGATAGTGGCTGACTTGCAATGGAAAGCTCTGAATAAATAACATTTTCTTGTTCTTACTTGGGTGGTCTTCCTTAATTCCCATAACATAAATATTTCCTAACTGATGCAAATTCCTTTTGTTTACAAAAACAACCCAACTGTAAAATCACCCAGCTATATCTTGCTACTCCTTATAAAAGTCTAAAACAATATACCATACTGATACATTGATCTTCTAGGCATCTGAGCATTTAGGGTACTCTTCCTATTGCGACAGCATAAAGAAAATAATTTCCACTTACTTATAAATCATATAGTCTTCATACAACCTAAATGTATACAGGGGTGGGCAAAAGTTTACAGTTGTAATGCAAATAAATAATACAATAATTACTAAATAATAATAGGAGAATATACTCTGTGTTTCACATACTCACAATTGTAAACTATTTTTGTCCACTCCTATGTTTGCATAATTATTTTTATATTTTAAAAATGTTTTATTTATTTATTTTTAGAGAGGGGGAAGGGAGGGAGGAAGAGAGGGAGAGAAACATCAATGTATGATTGCCTGTGGTGTGCTCCTCACTGGGGACCTGGCCTGCAACCCAGGCGTGTGCCCTAGACTGGGAATCAGATAGGCAGACCCGCCACCTCTCAATCCATTGAGCTACACCAGCCAGGGCTGTATTTGCATAATTATTTAGAAAAGACCTCTCTCTTAAAAAAATTATGTCACTTCATGTAAATATGTAAATGCACAAAGAAGGTTATGAAAGCTTAAAGGAAGGGAAAGTAAGTATACAACAGAAAAGAATGAGGAGGGAGGGGAATTTGGGGGGAATAGCAGGGAAATGAGGTTTAGCTAAAAAAAGGAGTTCTTAAGTCTAAATCAAAGACACAAAAGTATATTGAGTTTATAAATATTGATAATATACTCTGTGGGGATTCCATCTTACTCCCTGTTGAATATTCTGTGCCATTTAAAGAATGTATAGGCAATAGCTTCTGTTTTCATCTCATCTTTGTGCACAAATGAAAATTGAATATCTCCTTTAAGAAGATGTAAATCCAGGTTAAGAAAATAATTCAAAATAGTTGGGTAGTTAATTTTCTGCTCTTTGTATCTGGGTATTGCTCATTTCCTATGTGTGAAGGAGACAATTGAGGCTATCATTGTCCACATTTATTACTGATAACACTTAAAAAATTCTCACCCAAGGATATATAGTATATTTACCAATTTTAGAGACAGAGGAAGAGGGAAGGGAGAGAGAGAGAGAGACAGACAGACAGACAAACAGACATCTGTTGGTTGACTCTCAACTGGAGATCAAATCTGCAACCTAGTTAAGTGCCCTGACTGGGGTAGAACCCACAAACTTTGGTGTACAAGTTGACACTCCAATCAGCTGAGCAGCCGGGCCAGGGCCCGATAAAACTTTTTTTTTTTAAGATTTTATTTATTTATCTTTAGAGGGAAAGGGAAGGAGAGAGGGAGAGAAATATCAATGTATAGTTGCCTCTCGTGCGTCCCCTGCTGGGGACTGGCCTGCAACCCAGGCATGTGCCCTGACTGGGAATCCAACCACGGTTGTTTGGTTCCCAGGCCCGTGCTCAATCCACCAAGCTATACCAGCCAGAGCCCAATAAAACTTTTTTTAAAGCCATGACTATGTGTCAGACACAGTGCTTGGACTAGAAATTCAAAGCTGAATAAGACTCAGTTGTTTGTGCTCCCAAGGATCTCAAACTTCAATTTTGGAGGCAGACTTGGCAAAAGATATAAATAAAAATTCTGTATACATTTCATTGTTCCTCACTTTGGAATATTTTATGCATTTTGATGTTAGTTTAATTTTGTTACTGATAATTCTTTATTATTTATATAAATTTATAATCAGCACATATCTGTATATGTATAATGACTACAGTCACATTTCAAAAGGATCACCAAAAGGGAAATATTTTAGACTGAAGAGAAAACTAACATTTTACATAGTTGAAAGAACACGATTCACAAGTTTATGAATTCATCATGTTTCTCATCCAAATATAACATTATCTTTTCCAAATTGCTAACATTCTTGGAACAATAATACTGGTCCATAATCTTCAGATACATTGATATTTCCCATGTTTGAGTCACTATCCTCCTGCTAATAGTCATGACCTTCAAAAACTTGTTCAGTTTAGGTTTGATGAACTTACCATAAAGAAAAGATGTTGCCCTTTTCCGCTTATGGGTTCACATTAAATTTTCAAATGTAGTTTTTCAAGGCTATAATGTCACCCATAGTTACTTTTTTCACTGCTGAATGATTATAATCAGCAGATACCTGAAACTCTGTTATTCGCTATTGAATGTTTCATTTCTAAGCAAGAATGCATAATTTGGGGTAAGTTTTATAAATGAATAACATGTTAGTTATCAATAACAATGAAATTCTTAAGTAGTGTGCCTGATAAATAGAGCCTTGATTATGAGAAACATAATCTCCTAATTTTTTGCAGCCTACTGAGAAAATGATTATTAGATGCGGTGAAAACCCCTACCAAGCACTCAGTCAGAGCAATGAAAATCCATATTCCAGCAGTGAGTATGTTCCATTTAATATTTTCCTCCCCATCCTCCCCTCCATTTCCCTTAATCAAAAGGAGAAATACTTTTAAGCCATCCACAATCTGTGTGAGACTTCCTGAGGAAAGTTTATTGAATTGTTTTCTGTTCAGCTGCTCTCAGAAAAACGTGAGCCCCTACTCCCAGCTGCAGAAACATCACAATGGCATTCCTTATCCTTCTTGATCACTTTGTTTATGCTTCTCTAACCTTCTAGCAAAAAAAAAAAAAAAGGAAACAGAAAACTCTCAATCTGGATCCATAGATAATTGGCAAATGGCAAAAGGGAGACTCAATTAACTCAGATTATTAACAGAGACATGCTACATCTGGTCATGGCTGAGTCTGTTTGTCCAGAAATATCTATCAAATAAATGATTAAAATCAAGACCTGGCAGATGTGCCCTCTCCACATATGACCCTCTTTCTCTAATGTATAAAATGCATTTGGTTTGATCAGAGATTTTTTCCCCCTTAATTATACAACTTAAAGTCAAGATTTGGAAAATGGAAAATAACCTGGAAAAAGACATCTGTATATGCTTATTTAAGTTTTCCCTCTTGAATCTTGTGTCTGCAGTGCTAGAATATAGTAGAATGAGAAACAATCTGTATTCTTGCCTTTTGCTCATAGCCCTGAAGGAAAACCTGCTGGGATTGGCTACAGATGGTTTCATTGCAAGAGAAGGATGTGCCTGCTCCTGGCTGCCTGTTCTGTATGCATGATCAAGCCTCAGTCAATGCTTCATGTGCCTCATTAACTGTGGGACAGGAAGAAGCATGATGCTCCCAAAATACATGCCCTTTTTTTCCAGCTAAGGCCAAATATGAAAAGCAAGCACTTAAAAATTAGAAGTACTGTTAAAAATTGTTTTTTACTACCAAACTCAGTGCCTAGCTGACAAACGATTGTTAAAGAGGCACACTCATTCACAACTGACTTGATAACTTCAAAGTGAATAATAGTGGAAGGAAAAAAGCATTATAATTTCTTAGGACTCTGGGCATGAAATACATGAGATACTTAGATTGCATGATGATAAATCAGGAAGAACAATTATATGAGGGAACCAGAGAGTTAATTTCGTTTAAAGCCTCTCTTTGCCCATGGCAATTGTTGTATTAAAATGTTTACTAAGTGATTTTTGCCACTGCAAGAGGTCTAAAGCAATTTAAAATTTGCTTAGAGTTTCTCAATGTAATTAAACATTTTCAAATTATTTAAATGAGGGTAATTAACATTTATTAAACTCTTACCACAACCGGGTGTTTTAAATTTGTATATAATTTTGTATTCCTAATAATATTGCAAAGTAGTTATAATCATCTCATTTTATAGGCAAAGCTACAAGATGTTAAGTGCTCTTGGCCTAGATCCTTTGAAATAAGTTGGGTTGGGTAGATCAAGTCTTTCTCTCTGAGGCTGATGAAAATCCTGAGTCTACTACTCTGCTTCATCACAGGCTAGCTGAGGATGGCGATGACAGCAAGCAAAAGAAGCATTTGGAACAGGTAATTTCTTTTTAAAAATTTTATTTTATTGTATTTTTATTACTATTTAGCCCCCTTCTACCCTCCCTGCCCACCCACAACCACCACACTGCTGTCCATGTCCATGAGTCTAGTTTCTTTTTTACTGAACCTCTCCATCTCCCACACTCCCTCCCCTTTAGCTGTCATCCTGCTCTCTATCAGTCTGTCTTTATTTTGTTTGTTAATTCAGTTTGTTCATTAGATTCCACAAATGAATGAAATCACATGGTATTTGTCTTTCTCTGACTGGCTTATTTCACATAGCATAATGTTCTCCAGGTCCATCTATACTGTCACAAAGGGTAAAATTTTCTTCTTTTTTATGGCTGAGTATTATTCCCTTGTGTAGATTTATAACCAATGCACTCTTCCACTTGTAGTAAAATTTTAATTAGAGTGCTTAGAATAACAAATTCCAAACAAAAAAAAAGTGGTTATTAGCATTAGGGATTAGAAGCTTTGTTGTTGATGAGGTAGTTCATTTTTTTAAATTATTTTTATTGATTTTTAGTGAAAATAATGTAACATGATTAAATGCAAAATAAAAGAGATGAGCTAAATGAAATGCAGCAGTAGACAACCTAGTCCTAATCCCCAGATGCAACTGTCCTTAACTCATCCTGATCTCTCAGTTCCCTTCATTTATTTAAATATTTGCTAATTTTATCTACTGATTTACCACCTTAGATCATCTGTATTGATTTCCCGCTCAAAGGCATGATATATAATATATAATACTTCTTCCTCCTCCTCCTAAATCTCGATAGATGTATTATAATCTGTTCTGCTGTAAACTGTGTTTCTAAAGCATAATCTTTCATTTGATGTTGGTACATTGGTAAGCAATGTGAGTATTAAGATGGAACTTGTCTGTACTTGTTCCTGCATCCCACCAGGAAAAGGAGCAGAATAGCAGGACTAGAAGTATAACTTCAGAGGGAAAAAAAAACCATAAAACTTTGTTTTCCACAATACAAGGGAGAAACTTTTTCAGTGCTACTTTTACCGAAATTAATTTTGAACACCTGCACGTAGAGCTATCCCAGCTTCCTCAAATCCTGCCAAGTTGCTCTTCTTGTGTCTAAAATTCCACTTCCATACTCACGTGTCCTTACCATGAAACAGGTATTTCCAGTCTATTGTTTCTGTGCATGTTTAATGTCACCTGAGGAAGCCTCCAACCTGGGTTATGTCCCCAGGTATAACATTCATTTTTGTCAGTGTTCAGTTTAGAATTTGAATGATTTTGACTTTCCTTTTACTATTTCTCCTCAGTGACCTTGTCATTTTTAAAGATGGAAATCTTGCAGAACAAAGAAAAAAAAATTCTTTCAGGAACACATATGGTAAGGCAGAAAGCCCTGCATTTTTTGCTTATGTTTTATTTGACTTTATAAACCTGATATTATACTCAAATCTTTCTTTAGAATTATCTAACTCTTCCTTTCTTATGGTCATTTGAGTATTTAGCTCCCTTAAAATTGCTTCCTCAAACTTTTCTACTTCTTGTTTTTTGCTTAGGTTTTATCTTTCTCCCTATAACTTAACAGTATGTATTTCTCCATTTCTGCCTACAGGGAGATCCTAATTTTTTTAAATATTAATAGATTTGCATAATTACTCAACTACCTTTTGGTGAAAACTCATGTTTAGTCTGTGATTGTATTTCCTTCTTTGTGTTTCCAATGTTATGACTACTTTCCACAAAAATGAGAGTGTTTTCCAGTGCAAAGGTCACATGTATCCTTCTTCTTATAGTCTACAAATTCTTCAAGTCATCACTGTGTATAGTTCGTCTCATATTTTGATATGGATCTTTCAGTTTTTGTTTTGTTTTTCTTGTTTGATTTTTTGTATGTATTTACAGTTATAGATATTGTATGTATATATATAGAAATATATAGAAATACATATAGAAATATAATAGAATAATTATAGAACTTAAAATATAGAAAGTAAAATATAAAATAAAGTAAAATATAAAATATAGAAATTAAAATATAAAAATATAGATATTAAAACACAGGAAGAAAATATAGATATATATATGAAATACATATATTTCTCTAATATCCAAACATTTCTATTTAAGCCGAGTAATCCTAATATTTTATTAGCTTTTAAAAAATCCATTTTCTCAGTTTGTTGAAGACATTCCTCTAGTCTTTCCTCATTTGGGCTGAGTGCGTCCTAGGCTTACAATACACATTCCCACCCTGCCCTCTCTGTCCCTCCGTGAGACTCTAGGACCACCCACAGAATCTGGCCTCCTACATACAGTACCCTCTTTGATACAGTACATTCTCTGAGAAGGCAACCTTCCGAGTATTTTGTTTTTTCCATTGATTTTATATTTACTTTAAAATTATATTTGGTATCTTGTCCTCTCATTTTCTAAACGTTTTCTCATAAAATTGTGATACCCTGTTCCAGCGATACTGCTTTCCCCATGTGTAACTCTGTGCATACGTTTTGGTCCTCAACTTACTTGTCTCACTATTGGAATCTGATGTTGATTATAAAACTTTCCTTATTGAAATGCCACCCTCTGTCAGTGCCCATGAGACTACTTCTTCTTTAGATTTCCTCATCGGCATCTTCCAATTTTGTCCATACCTGCTTTGTGACTCGTTCTTTAGCATCCAGTTACCTCAGTGCTTAGTGATGATAGGGAGCCCACATTTTCGTCCTTCCTAATGGCCCAAGTAATCTCTTCTCACTCAGTTGCAATTATTATCTATCTATAGGATAAGTACAGTTAAATTTATAGCTACAGCATGGGTCTGAGCTCCAGATTCACAGATCTCTGCCTACTCTACATCTCCTCTCAGACATATCAAAATAATCTCATATTCAACATGCCTAAACCTTGAAATAATTTTGTACATGCACAAGCCCTCACTATATCTCCCGCAGTCTGTTCCACTTTCAAGATATTATGTTCCAGAGAATGATACTGATAACCACACGACTTTTCAATCCAGACACTTACAAAACATTCTTTACAACTTCCCCTTCCCCACCTTTAATATTTAACCTATGACAAGGTCTTATTGATTTTATGTCATCAATCTCACTCAAGTAATCCACACTTTATCTACACCTATACTATTCTGATTTAAGCTATCATGTCTCACTAGAACTATCACAGTGGCTCCAACTGATTTCCGTCCCTATAATGTATTCTGCATTTGCTACACAGAATTTACTTTTGAAAAATAACAAATACAGTGATGTCAAATGACCAACTTAGTATCTATCAATGGCTTCCTATTGTTGCTAGGATAAAACCAGACAACATGCTCTACTAAATCCTCCATTGTCTGCCCTGCTCCTGCCACATTTCCATCTCATACCACAGTTTCCCCAATTCAGTTATAGTCACTGTGGCTTTCTTTCTGTTCTTTATTTATATCTCATTCATTTCTAATAACTTACCTTTTTTACTTGCTTATCCATTTGCAAGAAATAATCTTCACTCACATTTTATGAGAGTTCATGACTGACTTTCTCAGAGTGAAATTATCTTCTCTACTTCTGCTTTCCAGGCTAGGTTATTTTTTCTTTTTATATAGGATCATAAAATTCTTTCACTTTCAGGTCACTTAGTTTATTTTTAATTGTGAATGAATTAATTTTTAATTATAAATGTACTGGTATGATTATGTTAATTGTCTGTCTCCTGTAGTAGAATCTAAGATCTATGAGAGCAGGCATTCATCTGTTTTTGATCAGTGCCTACATTTATCACATAATCTGAAAAACAAGAAACATCTAAAGTCTATAAAGTTAATTAGTCAATGAACAAGCAAAGAGTAAACAAGAGAACAAGTCCAGGAATCCTAAAAGGTAAGGAGAATTTTAAGCCCTTTTTAAAATATTGATGTAAAGTTCAAAAACTACAGAGTATCTGATTAGTATTTTCTGTCCTTGAAAAAGCAAGCAGTGTTTTTCTATTCTGTGTTATTACCCAAGCCCTGAAGAACAAAAGTGCTCAATTTCTCTCTTCGTTATTTTTTTTTTCTTAAGGGTAATTTTCCTACAGTGGACATATATTATCTTCAACTTTTCTCTTGCAACATTTCTCCAAATTGTTTTCAGAAACTTCCCTTCTCAATAAATTATTATAGATACTACCAAGTACCCATCAGGCATGGTTCAGACAATTTTTACCTATTTGGACAAAAGAAATAAAATATATAACTTTTTTAATTTTGCTTACAGTAATGTTTCCCAAGTGCGATTAACATAACCCAAGGGAGTTGGAATGGTGATCCACTGGGTTATAAAAAGATATTTTAAAAGTTTTTATTTATATCAATTATAAATCTGACATAAGCAATAAGCTGTAGTAATATTTAATATGTAGCTTGATATATATTGAAAGTGATTTGAGGCTTTATTATAGTAATATGAATAATAAATAGCATAAATTAACCAAATTTTTGAGTTGGGGGTAGGTGTGCTCCGAACACCACTAAATATACATTACTCTCTGACTGGGATCATCGTACCCTGACATCCAGATATTAGCAAGTTAATGGAATAGCAACTAGTATGTTTTTCTTGCTTAGATAATAATTAAAAAAGCATACAGTAAAGTATATATTAAATAATTGTGCATCTATAATGTCAATACACATGCATGTAGACCAAGTAGCCTATATAGTTAATATTGCTTAAAAGTCTTATGATTTTTATTAATTGTTTAAGGTTCTGAGAGAAGCTAATTTTGACTTTAGACAGCATGTTTTATAAAAGGATATTAAAGCTAGGGAAAATCAAGGGACCATCGCCACATTAATTGCTAGCCCTTAGTTTTACTTTTCAGATTTTGTCAGCAAAGAAGCATTGTTATGTATTAAATAAAATGTAATTTCTAATTTAATTGCCCTATATTTGTAAAATATGTATGGATTTAATGAAAAAGAATAAAGCAGCAACAAAATTTACACCAGAAATGTGACCTTAAATAGACCCTGTTCATAAAACATTTCTTTTATGTAAATCATTATTCCAGCCACAATTTAATCAAACTTTACACATGAGATTCATTATAGATATGCTAATCTATGTCAACATTAGTGATATTATTTTAAAATATGTGAAAACTAGACCAACTAACCACAGGAACTGCTTTATTTTCCATGTTAATCAATATCCTAAACTAAGCTGTTGGGCAACTTTTAAGATAGTCTCCTCCCCCTAAACTGACCTGATACAATTTTATTTTGTAGACTGGAAGATACAGGTAGATAAAGTTTATATAGAATAAGCAGAAAATTTTTTCTTTTCCTTTTCAACTAGCCTCATTGGATATACTAGTTGAAATGTGAGTGCTCCTAATATTATTCCAATTTCTGACTACATTTTTAAAAGAATGGTGTGTCTTTAACAGTACCATATTCATTTCCATCTCTTTATCTATTTTATGTATAAATAACAAAATATTTATTTTATATATTTGCTTATGAATGGCTCCTATATATTATTGTATAGGCATTTAAACCCTAGCAATTAAATATAAAATACAGGATCTGACACAAATAATGCTCCTTTCCTGTTACAAAATCATAAGCATGTAATTCTGTAACATAACAGTGTCACACTCAAGCACACCATTTCACATTTTGGGTGAAATGTTCAGATTAAAACTATAAATTATTACACCCATATTATTACCCTACCAACCACACTCAAGCAGGCCTTCTTCTGCCAGGCGTTGTATTAATAAGTATGCTTCCTAAAGTAAACGCAGTAATCTTATTCATGACATTAAAAAATAATATATTTTCATATCTCACAAACAATGAAATTCTAAGAAAGAGAAAGATACTAAAAGAAATTAAGAGAAATTTTGTGTAATTTCTCTCAAATAGATGTAAGAGCAGCTTTTCATTTTTATGCTATTTTTAAATGGTTAGGTATATTGTTTTGATTTTTATCATCACAACAACTGGTCTTTGAATTTATTATTTAAATAAAAAGTTCAGAGAAGGAATTATATCATGTACAATGATGTTTGATATGAATTCTCTATTACTTAAACCTTTAGGCAAAATCTGATATATGACATATTCTCACTCAGCTTTGTGAATCTCTGAAAGGTCCAGATGAAACGCTTGCCTTATTTTATTGTCCTGCTTTCCTCTATTGCAACTCAGTGAGTCAACGATCATTGCTCACCTTCTCTCTGCTCAGGAAATAACCAGGGCTCCACAGCGTTAGCACAAAAATGTCACGTAGTGTGTCTAATCCAAGGAGTATTATCAGCAAAAGAAATTACATGTTTAGATTCTCAGAAAAGGTTCTAACTTTTATTATTTGCTTTAAAAAATCAAGGTAGAATGTGTGGTAAGTTATTATATCAGATATGTGTTCACCTCATATCTTAGATTATGAGACAAATTAGATTCACTTTAAACAACATAGAGAGCTCATGTTTGTGGATAATTCACTGAGCTGATTGTGTTACATATATCTTAATTAGCAGATTAGACCTTGTGTGAAGCAATTGAACTTGATTCTGCCCAGATTTCTAGGTTCAGTCAGCACTTGTGCTGTCCTGAATTTTGATGTTG